>NDXB01013193.1:173137-239408 GCA_002631895.1 Agapornis roseicollis | reverse complement strand
CTGCACACAATACTCCAGGTGGGGTGTTACAAGAGCAGAGTAGAGAGGCAGGATCACCTCCTTCAACCTGCTGGTCACGCTGCTTTTGATGCAGCCCAGGATACGATTGGCTTTCTGGGCTGCACGCACACACTGCAGTTGACTCATGTTGATTTTCTCATTGACCAACACCCCCAAGTCCTTCTCTGCAGGGCTGCTCTGAATCTTCTCTTTGCCCTACCTGTAGCCTGGGATTGCNTTCTCATTGACCAACACCCCCAAGTCCTTCTCTGCAGGGCTGCTCTGAATCTTCTCTTTGCCCTACCTGTAGCTGTGCCTGGGATTGCTCTGACCCAGGTGTAGGACCTTGCACTTGGCATGGTTAAACTTCATGAGGTTGGCATCAGCCCACCTCACAAGTGTGTCAAGGTCCTTCTGGATGGCATTCCTTCCCTCCAGAGTATCCACTGAACCACACAGCTTGGTGTCATTGGCAAACTTTCTGAGGGCGCACTCAATCCCACTGTCCATGTCAGTGACAAAGATGTTAAACAGGACCTGTCCCAACACCAATCCCTGAGGGACACCACTCGTCATTGGCTTCCAGCCGGGCACTGAGCCATTGACCACAACTCTTTGCGTGCAGCCATCCAACCAGTTCTTTATCCACTGAGTGCCCCACCTATCAAACTGATGTCTCTCCAATTTAGAGACAAGGATGTCGTGTGGGACAGTGTCGAATGCTTTGCACAAGTCCAGGTAGATGACATCAACTGCTCTACCCCTGTCCATCAGTTCCTGGAACTGTGAACAGAAAGCCCTTTTTCCTTTAGAGCAATTATTGCTGCTGTTAAAGATTTACCAAAAGGAATCTGCATTTTTCTCAGCACATTATCATGATTATTTCCCCAGCACCCACAACACCCTTAATACTTTGACATTATTTAGTCGATGTGAAAGAGCCCGGTCTGTTTCACATTAGAGTCAATAACTATCTTCCTCAATTAGCATTCAAATTACCATCAGTCTCTTAACATTACTATCAACTAGGAGAGCACACTCTGTTGCTTGTTTGAATTCTTTGAGGTGAGCCAGGTCTGCAGAGGCCAGGCAAGAACCTGAGCAGGAGCCAGACTCCATGGACTTGGGCTGCATCCACTGATGATCACAGGCTCTCTGAAAAGCTACTGGAGGGGAAAGGTGCTCTCTTGAAACAATGGACTCAGCACAGATGGTCTCATTGCCCTGTTCCAGTCAAATTAATAACTTGCAAGTATCAGACATTAAATTTTACCTGGGAAATGCAATAGAAAAGGGAGTCTTTCCTCCTTTTTCTCTGTGCTGGATCACTAAGGGCTGTAGTGACCTTGTTGTGCGGTGAACTTTCATCAAGAGCTGGGCTAAGGCCCAGAAATTAATCCATGCACATTTCTAAGGCCAAGTACAGCACATGGGAGAAAATGATAACTGGTTCTAATGCTGCAGCTTGGAAAGCTGGTGTGTAATACTGCTGGTTTTACTCTGCTCTTGAGAATAAATCAAGGAATTGATGTAGATGTTGAGGTACAAAGGGAGTTTGCAACGATTGATGTGTCATTATGACTCCTCCACAGTGCCCGACAAGTGGGATGTAGGACGGTGCAATGCAGGTACTGGGGACTGCAGCTTGTGTTTGCTGTGCAAGATCATTTATTCAGATTGGCATCACAAGTATTTGCAGTACTTCAGTCGAAAAAGAAAAAAAAAGAAAAAGAATGAATGTATCCTGATGAAGTTAAAGGTAGAACAAACTTGCTGACTGTACTAAGGTTTGCCAAAAATTAGCTTCTCAGCACATGGGGATATCTGCTAACAAAACATACTAGATCTAAGCCAAAGCACATGGGGCTTTTATAAACCTCCTATGCCTTAGAATAGCAAACTACTTAGCACTTTTATCATCTTTGCAATTTTCTCATAACATCCTCCCTCAATCTAATAGAGACTTTTCTCTGGAAATACCTGTTTTAATCTGTGAAAGCTCAGGCTGCCACCTGTTTTCTCTGACCCCAAAGCCTAGGTTACATTTGCACTATTTAAATGCCTGCCCTTTTTTTTTTTTTTTTTACTATTGCATTTCACAACAGCATGGTGCATTTGGATTAATTCTGAATAGGGAAACTCAAGCAGACAGAAAGCTCTGCTTTGCCCATAGTGACCTCCTTTCTCCATTTCCCTCAGCTGTGTTGAGGGAAGACCATCTTGACAAGTACAGCAGCTGCTCATGTGGAAAAGTGAACTTTTAATCTATACTTTTCACTTGCTTGTTTCTTTTCACAACATCTTTTCACAGATATAAGCATCTGGAAGGAGTGCAGTTAGGGTCAAGCTGACAGAGGGTTTTTGAGGGCTGGTAGCAGATAGTCCATGGAGGTAAAACTTGCAACTCCAGACCAGAATGAAACTATTAACACTAATTTTAAGACAGAAGTGTCTAAAGCAGATGGAAGGTGCTTGTGTTGCTTCTGAGGAAAGCTCTCAGTCTCACTTATTAACATTTTTGCTGCATATTGAGGGACAAGCCCCAGCCACCCCAGCACTGTCCAGTGTGAAACCATCTGTAGATATAGACAGAACCAGGACTTTTCCTGCAGGGCAGAGGATAGGACCAGCCACAAAGGACCAGTGGTGCCCAGGCACCACTTCACCTGGACATTTGTTCAGGACTGCCTGTCGAAGCAGGAGATGGGAATTTTGGGGCAAGAAGAGGGAACAGCCTCCCCCCTCGTCTTCACCTTTCTGCCATCTTCTTTATTCATTTATGTCTCACAACAGATTTAATTTATCTAGATGTGCCAGCTCAATGAAATTTCAGTTTCTTAACTGCTGTGATAATCTCACCTCAGCTGTCTTTTGAAAATAAAGAGCCATGCAGCTGAAATGGCCCATTTTGATGAGTATTTGAATGCTTTTTTTGTTTTTTTCTTTTCTTCACATCACAGAAAACTTCAGAATTTCACCTCAGCGCCTGAAGTGCTCATTTCAATTTACATTAATTTCAGACACCACAAAGTGATTCCCTAATAGTTGAAAGCATTGTTAACACTTTTTTTTTTTTTTTTAAGCATAAAGAATGAAGAAAAGGGTCTAAAAGAAATCCATATATTATACATAATAACAATTCTTAGTGAAGCAAATACCCTTAATGTCCCAATGAAAGTTCTAGCAATAAAATATATACAGTTCCCTCTTTGTTCATTCTTATTTCACACTTTTTATCTGCTGAGCTTTTCAATTTTATGAGCAAGATGAGAAAAATGAAATCCTAATGCTTGATGCTTAGGAGCAGTGTCATTGAAGAGGAGAGTTTCCTCTCTAACTTTGGGTAATCCACCCACCTTTCACAGATAAGGTAGAAGAGCGGAAATCCTCACCCTGAATAGGGTTTTCCAGTTATAACACGAGGTCTTGTGCAGAGTCTCTGGAGGAGAACTTCAAAGAACGGTCACTTAAAACCCAAAATTGCAATACATATACTGACAAAAAGGCCATAACTTTTTTGTTGTTGTTTGGAAAACTGAAAAATGGCTCTAACAGCAATGTGCTTATCCCCCTTGGATTGTGAATGAAGATTAATCCTCTGTCACACTGGGAAAGATTTAGCCTTGAAATGACTGTTGTAGTGACTTAAATTAACATATACATCACACAGAGTGAATCTTTTTTCCTCTGATTGTGTCCACACTGGGCACTTTTTACCACAATTTAATTGACTGCCAATTAATGTAAAGTAGTCACACATTTTTAAGGCTAGCATAGACACTTTCCCACATTAATTTGTTAGTTGGCCAATAATTAGTCTGAGATACCTATCCTCACCAACCCCAGAGACAGTTTTACCTATCAGATATGAGGCACTTGTTACTGAAACCCCAATTACAGCTTCATTTAAAATAACCAAGGAGCAGTGTTTAATTAGTTACATGCTTTATACTCTGGGCAACTGACTGCATATGGACAGGGATGTGAATAGTCCAAGTTATATATTTAGGTTTGAAAAACCTTTTTTTTTTTTTTTTTTTTTTGTTGGTTGGTTGTTCTTCCTCTGGTGTGAAGGTTTTGTTGGTGTTGTTGTTGGTTCTGGTTTGTAGTGGATTGGTATTTTTTAGTTCATTTTTCTTTTTCCCCCCCTCTTTCTAGTCAAGGACAACTCAGAAAATGAAGCAAAATATTTGTCTTCAAATATTGGTTCAACCTGAAGTTATTTGTGACTTTCTTTGATAAAAAAAAAAATTAAAGCATTTGAGTGTAGCCAGTCTTTTGCATAGCACCTTGCTGTGCTTGCCCACATCTGGTTCATATATCATCATCTGAAACTGGATGAAGGGAATATAGAGGTGCTATTGCGTTTTCATGACTTTTTCCATTCACTCTGTACACAGGCACATGATAATGTCAGGCTAACTACAAGCAAAGGCTCTGTTATGTACTTTCACCATTTTCTTCTACTGTCTTGGAGAGATACCCTTTAACACCCACAGAAGAAGTGTTATTCACTACACAATTGTTCTGCATCTTATAGCACAGCCCTTTACAAGGAGGCACACTGCATATGGTAGTACATATAGGGAATAAGCAGCTTCATATAAATGCCAAAAAACATGCATTTCATGTCTTGTCTCATTTCTGAGCACAATCGCCTGCTTACAGCTGCCTAACGATGAAAACCATCCACTCTGCTAGCTAATAACTATGGTTGAGCCAAGCTAGTTGAAAGAGATAAAAAGGGGCTGGCAGAGCCTTTTGCTTTCTGCTTGTAACCTCCCCACTTCCCAAAGCACTGGTGACTAAGGCTTAGATCTTGAACAACAGCAGACATGTTGCCCAGTGCTGTTGTGACAGATGCTGCAAAACCACTGAGGCTTCCTTTCCTTGCCTGATCAAAGCAAAATACTTAAGCAAGAGAGATCAAGTGCTCCCAGAACCCTTGTTGAATTCATTGCCTCAGGACTTGCACTGCAGTGACTAGGTCTTCTGGGCACACAAAGCCCCCAAACCCTAGTGAATGTCTCATAATGGGGGTGTTGCAGGCATGCTTAGCAGGGTCTATCTACCACAGGCTGTACTAGGCTGACCAGTCATTCAGTTCCAGCCATACCAAATATACATTGATCATACTAGAGGTGGAGAGTACATTGTCTGGAGCTGATACTGCAATACAGGCAAAAGGATATTCATAGGCATCTCTACCCCTCAGCTAACAATAATAAACAGAACTGTCACCCTTCACTTGCAAAGATGAGCTTCAGCTTTATGATTTCTCCCAAAGTCTCTCCAAGTCTGTAGATAATCCTGCGGCTTAAGGAACAGAAACTTTTGTCAGGCTGATTGGAGAAAAGCTCCTATACACATTGAAAGTGTCTTAATCGAGGTCACTAAGTGCCAGAGCAAAATAAATTGAACTTAAGGAGTAAAAATGGCTTTTATTTTCAGGAAGAGCAGATACTTTCTATTGATTTCTTTTTCCTCATGATTTTGCAGTGAATCCATAAAGCAACTTTCTCTTGGAAATAAATGGACTACATATTATGCACATTCATGTAATCTAGCAGATCTATTTAAAAAGAATAGGAGCTGATTGAGTTAGCTTTCTGTAATTGAAAAGGGGCTTGGCTGTACCACTCTTTTTGCAAAGTAATTTATCTGCTTCAAAGTTGGATCATCAGCTGTAGTTAAACCTCATTATGTTCTCAAGATGTTTGTCTTGTGCCTCCAGTCTAGGCTTTTCCTAAACCACTTTGAGCTTAACTTTTAGCTTAGGTTTGCACAGACTTCAGCGAGTTAAAGCAGAAATAAGGATGAGCTCTGCTGCTGCTCCAGTGTAACCACTACCTCAACTCCTGACCCATGGCAGTGGATGATGCCAGGGCAGCTCCTGGGAAATTGTCCTTTGTAAACAAATGACACCAATGAAAAGCATAAGCTGTGACCAATTTTGCTTTCTTACTGGGGAAACTTCTTGAATTTACAGCCGTCCACATCCTATTGCCCTTATTGTCTCCCATCTGGACAGCTACACAGACAATGCAAAGGGGTAGAGTAACTTTTGGACATGTAAAAACACTCTCTCAATTTCCCATACTTACAGAGAGTACAGCATCCCCAAATCTTTCATTACTACTAACTATCTGTCTTTGCACTATTTTTTTTCTCCATCACCACAGGTCTCAGATGTTAGCTATCCTACTGCCTACTTGTTTCCTCTTAATATCCTCCCTCACAGATAGAGGTTAAGTCTTAGAAAAACACCTCCCAAAGGATCCTCTTTCTTTTCTGCCTACTCACATGAATCAGCAAGAGGTTCCCATGAGCAGGGCTGGGAGAGGAGCAGGTCAGTGCTCAGGGCACATATCCAGGCCCCCGTGCAATGGTAATGGAGGGAGCTGAGCATTCAGCGCTCCAAGGACACTTTGATGTAAGGAAAACATCAGTTCTTAGTGTTCACTTGCATCAGCTCAGGCTGGTTCTGAGGATTGTGGCACGCTGCTCCCCTCTTACATCAGTCACCTCTCTCCTTGTGAGAGCAAAGCTCAGTGAGGGCCCTGGGCTATAATACCAGAGAAAGACTGGGGTATCCTCAGAGTACAGCAGTTTGCAGATACAGCTCAAACCGTGATCACACCAACAGGGAGTGCCTAGGGGGTCAATGTCACCCACCTGAGCCAAGGAGCTGGGTTGTCATGCCTTCAAAAACTTGAACAGCAACATCACTTTGCAGTGAAGAGGGAAGAAGCTGATAAAACATCCTCCCTCCCTGCGAAGTACAGCAGCCCTTTGACTCTGAGCCAAATTGATATAAACCACGATATCTATGGATCAGGACAAACAGAGACAAACCAGCAACTGCTTTGCTGGTTGCCACCTCACCTGCAGGGAAGGCTGCAAAGCTGGGGTGGAAGGTCCAGAGCTGCCCAATTCCCAGGAGCCACACTGTGTCCATGAGCTCTCCCCAGAGATGTTGGATGCTGTCTGAGGACTGAAGAATACTGACCACATAGGTCTACTGCCAGATCCTGACAGCAATTCCTGATTTGCAGCCTTGGGGAAGAAAAAACATTCAGAAATCAATATTAGTAGATTGAAAATGAAATAGTAAATCATGCCACTTTCAGTCATAGCAGATTTACTCCAGAATGTTTCCTACAAAAAATTTACTGTCTTTTAATGCAAAGAGATGTGCTGCATACAGCATGACAGCAAGAAAGAAACAAAACCTAAAAAAGAAGGAAAAAGTAAGAATTCCCTCTCTCTCCCCAAATCTGTGTAAAGCCTTCCAGATTTACCTCACAGAGAGTTAATGGTGAAAATATAATGATGCAACATTTGTAGAATAAATCCTTTTGCATTTCTGTTGCATGTGGCATAGGTACAATAATGATATCATACATCAACTATGGTAAGTCTATAAATATATGAATAGAGAATGAACTGCAGGTTTTTTCCCCTTTTGGCTGTGGGACCAGGTGCCCATAGATTTAATCAATGTACACTTACATGTTACTGCAAGTAAATCTTTTTCTGTATAAGGAAACACCTGTGATAGACAAAACAGCAATATAAATACTTTGTCATTTCAGCTACAGCTGCTCTCTAGCTCTTGTGCTGAATTCTAGAGATAGTAAACCCCGTAATCATTTCCCTCTTCTACAGCTCGTAGCCAAAACATAATTACAGTAAAGCATCAATCTTTGCAAAATGAAACAAGTGAAATCATGACCCCTAGCACTACACACAAGATGGGACAGGGATGAGCTTAAGGATAGTGCTACTTACTTATGGAGCTAGGTGCTCCAGACCCTACTTCTGGACCATGGGGAAATAGCTCTATGCTCTAGCAGGAATCCACAGTAACATCAAAAAACCCCATCCACTCACCAGGAAGAGAAACAAATACACCTGGATCTAAAGACAGAGCCTAATTGCAGCAGCTGTGCCAATGGTCAGGTGTGGATGAGGGTGTGTGTTGGGGGAAGTAGGGGTGTCCCAGGTAAGGATGATCAGTGTGATTGAGGCCTATTGGTGCATTTAGGGTCCTACTCTTTAAAAGTACCAGAGGTAAGAGTAGTCCTTCATTTGTAAGGTTTTAGTTTTGTTTGTAGTGTGTGCTCTGTTTCCTGGCTCAGCTGTGCTTCCCAGGTATGTACCACGCTATAGCAAGCATAAGGAAGTTTGAAGTCTATTGTCTGATGCCCTTAAGCCTGCTATGCTGTAACTGTGGTTAGAGAAGGAGCTGCTGGTGGAAAAGAACTTTTGACAGAGCTTCAAGGAAGTTATTAATTTCTTCAATTGTAGCTATAAACCATTGATTTGGTTAAATTAGAGGCCCTAGGTAAGGATAGCACAGCCAATTTGGCAGGCTGTTGGGCAGTATGGAGGTGTTCCTTCAAACGTGAAATCTGCTTACTAATGAAAAAGGTAATGGATGGGCCACAACCTGCCTGAATATGGTCTCTTGTTAGGTGCCTTTGGCTTTGTCCAACTGTTGTGAGGAGTGTATGACCCTGCTAGAGTTATGTGGGTGGACTGGCAGCTCTGGTGTGTAAGCTGGATAACACCAAAGGTGTAGGCAATGCTTGAAGAATCAGGAGCTGTGTGAGCATGGAAATAGTAATAGGTGACCAGGTTTTACTCAAGTGTCTTTGTTACTACAGGTATTACCCCAGCATTGGCTTTATTCTCCCCATGGGTCTATATGGCATGAAGAGTCAGGTTTGCAACTGGAGGAGAATTATGAGCTCTTTCTGCAGTCTGGCTGTGATCTGGGCTTTCTGGTCAGCAGTGGGATGCTATGGCATCAGCAAATATACTGTGGCAAATGCTGGGCTGTCTACAGTCCCATAGGCAGTTTCCTGTTGGAAGTCACTGCCAAAGCTTGACCCTTAGGCTTGCTTTCTTGGACTCTCTCTACTTCCATGTGATAAATAGCTCCCATCAGTGAGTTTCAGAAATTTTGGTTGTGACCACATTTATACACAAGTGAATTCTTCCTTGAAGAAGCTTTCAAAGAGTGAAACTCCATACCCTGATGCACACATTTTATTTAGTAATTAAAGGCTCTTATCGCATCATGCTCTGGTTTAAAAATAGTTCTAAATTCCCCCTGGACTAGAGAAGATAAAAGTAATTCTTAAGAAAAAAGTCATTCAAATATGCTAGATGATGTGCTTATGCATTTTCTATCAATTCTGAAAGCTGGGTGGAGAGACCTTTCTAAGGAGGGCTGGAGGAGAGAATCTGGAAAGACAAGGTCAGCAGGAGAAAGGGGAGAAGAGGAAAGAATCACAGTGATGAAATTGTCATTCTCTTCTTAAAAACAAAAATCTAAATCTAAACTCATTTAGCATCCCAACTGGATAGCTGTGGAAGGAGCCCCGCTAGTGAGGAGAAATGTAGAAGGACAGAAGGAACAGGGGTTGATGTTTCACTCTAGCTTGAGGCAAACCACTGTGAAGAGCACAGGAAGGCTGGCAGTGCTACTGAGGCTTGCTCTTATCTGGGGCTTGGTGGCTGTGTTTCTGGAGCTCTTTGCTACACAAGCCACTCAATTCCATTTTAGCTCAAAAAAAAAAATGAGGGGAAAATCTAGTATTCTGAATGAGGAAATGAGGGTGGGTTTTGTAGAAAAGAAACCTCTCTTCCATCTCACCTTTCACATTCCAGGGCATCCTTTGAGGGCTCTCTTGCCCAGTATCTGAAGAAAACATCAGCATCTCCATAATTCTATACTGAGAAGCCCAATCCAATAAGATAAAGAATATAAATGGGCATCTATTTATTTACTTTTCCATTAAGTCAGATTTACAAATAATAAGAGGAAGGGCACCCCATGTGCTGGTGATGCATGGCTGGGGCGGACCATGTGTGAGGAAGGAGTGCTCCTGCAGCCCTGGCTTGAAGCCTCCTCTTCCTGCTGCCTACACAAGCCAGTGATATGTGCTGTACACATCACCCAAATTACATGCGCATCTGTTTCAGTACCAATTAGTCATGTGATATTCAAAACATCAAGTATTCTTTCCCTGCTTATCAACACTGCAATTATGGCCTGTCAGGGGTTTATGCTTTTCTTAAAATAAATGCCCAAATGTTCACATTAACCCTTCAGCTCTCTGCTGCTGCAAGATTTCATAGCAGCCCATGGGGTAAGCAGGCACCACAGGGCGCCTGTTTTGAGGCATCATGGGGGAGAAGGGCAGTGCAATGCAAAGGGCTGGATTAGGACCTAACTCTCAATTAGTTAGTTACTCAAAGGCTTTCATAATATGTCACCTTTTCTGGAGTACCTGTTTGTATATATACACACACACTCAATATACTGAAGCTACTGTGGCCACAAGTTTTGAGTCATTCTGGCCACAGCTGATAATTTTTTTGATAAACCATTTTCTTTTTTTGCCCTAAAGATCTGTTTTTAATGTGTAATCAAATTTTACAAGAAAAAACCTCACATTTTAAGGGAGTTTGTTTCCATTTGTTTTAGCAAAATCCAATTTACTTTTGATCTGTCAGAAAAAGATGTTCTTCTTTTTGGTTTATAAAAAGAGAATGAAAACAGAAACAATTTAAGTATTTTTTTTTTTGAGAAAAACAAAATTTCTTTCTGCTATTTCATCACAGGAAAACAGAAGTGCTTTGTTTTCTCAGCTTCCTGCAGCCTGATGCCCACATTAGTGTTAATTGACATTGGGTGTGCAGCTCTGGGTACATTGCAAAACCTTTTGTCTGGGCAGGGGTTGCAGAGAATTTTTATGCTTCATTTTCGGTGACCATACAGGTCGTGTGTGCTGGGCTGCACCACTCAGCCACTGCTGCCTTCCTCAAGCTGTTATCCTCCTGTGACTGGTGCTAAGAAGGCAAGGAAGCCTTGAGGTTCTTTGGAGTCACAGAGAGGAGAGAGGTCAAGCTTTGCTGAAGTACATGCAGCAAGTACATGAAGTAGCTTAGTGCTGCAAGCTGAATTTTTAAGATACAAATGATCTGGGTCATGTCTCCCAGGCCACCTCTGTTTTTATATGGGATGAGTTTGGCAGCCAGTATTCAAGGAAAACCATTGGCTATGTCAGGATCAAGGGTCACTGGCACAGGCAGCCCTAGGAAACCTGCCCTGTTACCGTGTTAGCTAGTGCTAGGGTTTCTGGCTGCTTTTTGGGCTTTGAATTCCCCACTAAATTCACCCCAAAGCTGATTAAGTAAATGAGCAGAGAAAGGCTGCAGGGAAGGTCATGTATGCATATTGGCTCTGAGTGACAGACTCAGCTCTGTTCTCCCCTTATCAGTGACCTTACTCTCTCTACTTTTTATGCCCATTGGCTTTGCTCTGCAGTGTTTTGTTTGGAAATTTGAGACTGTACAGCACAATGCAGTTAATAGTGATGTGAAGCTTGGTTTTTTCATTATTCTCTATCGCTGCTTAATGACCTAAACATCTTGAACAGTTTTGATAAGGTGGCTGAGGTGTATAGATTAAATTCTTGGAGTGTCTGCTGTGAAGGTCTCTTAGCAATGAGCAATGACACAGCTAATCTGCAGCTCTTAGGGGCTGGGACATGCTGCAGCAATATGGGTAACCACAGCCCTGCTCAGGTAGAAGTCCTCCTTTATGGATACATCTTCATCATCTGTTTCAGCAGCAGAAACAAAGCAAAGCAGAGAGGCAGTGGGATTGGTTTGCACTGAGAAGCTCAGCTGTGTCCCAGCCTGCTCTTTCTGGATGTCATATAGGCCTCTCATTGCCCAATTTTTTATCAGCCTTGTGCTTATTTCTTGAAGGTAAGAGTTTGCAGCTGGTTTTCATCTTGAATGGCTGCACTAATCCAGTGCATTCCATTGCAGCCATTTAGGAACAGTCACCCAACTTGTACTTTTGCATCCATCTTTCAAAAAATTAAAAAGGCAATAGTCTCATTATTTATGAGAATATCTCAGGAATTTATATTTACAAACACCCCTTCTCTTAGTATCCTTTGGAAGATAATGTTTTGAAAATTTGCTTTTCCTCTAGGAGTTGTGTTGGGTGCTGCCTTAAGCTAGCTATTGATCAGATCTGGAGGTGAAGTTTATGTACAGGTCTCTGCTGTTTTGGCCAGGTCAGATGGCTGGAAACCTATTACAGGTCCCTCAGCCTGCCTGACTACTTGATGGCTCCCTGGAAGCAATGTGGCAGCAAGGGTCCAGAGGCTGAGGGAGGATGCTGCTGCTGAGGGATATCAACCCAGCACAGTGCCTTGGTAAGGGTGGCAGGTGCAGCCCAAACAACTCTGCTGTTTAACAAATGTTCCTCTGCTTCTGAAGGGCTGTCAGCCATTCAGGAGTTGAATTTGTGAAATGGCTTTAGAGCAGCCTCTAAAGATGCTGGCTGTAATGTCACTGCTCTTCTGGCTCTTCCAAAACCTGAGTTTTGTATGTGTCTGGTATTTCAAATGCAATTCAGTGAGGCAGGATGCACCTGTAGCTGTTCAATTACCTAAGCCTGCACTGCAGTATGAGCCAGGCATGGCAGCCTGTTTTTTGAAATATTCACAAAGGTTGTATCTCCAAAAAGACATGGGCAAATTGTGACTCCAAGGACATGAGCTCAGCATCTGGCTTTGAAAATGTGCCTTTATAAGAGACGTATATATTACCTATTGACTGAGCACAGTGTGCCTCAGTTGCCCTTCTTGCATGGGACAGCTCAGCTCTCTGGCAGGCTCTGGCATGTGCTGCTCTGCCCCTCACATCACCTGGCTCCAGCCCTTATCTGCTCCCCTGGGACACACAAGCAATTGAAATAGCCTGGTTCAGCTTTCAAACCTAAAACATTACCCGGCCTTCAGGCTCTTTCCCTGCTGAGCTGTTATTGCTGCAGGCTCTGCTCCATGCCAAAACCCTATTGCCCTTGACAAAGCTAAGAACAAGTCTCCCTGACCAAATGGAGTGGGCATTTCCTTGGTCTCTCCACTGTGCTTTTGCTCTGTAAGCCCACATCCCCAGAGGCTGAAACTCTGTGAATTCTTTCCTTGTGCCCAATAGCAGAGTTGTGTGTGCTGGGGTGTTCAGAGTGTGAAATACCTTCTCTGAGTGTGGTAACTGGAGCCTGGAATTTATTGCTAAGTGCAACAGCCTGGTTTGTGGTTTCTCTCAACATGACAGTTCAGGTTAGTGCAAACACCACAGCTGAGTGATAACTTGCTTTGATAACAAAATGACATTTGATTTGTTTATAATAGAAAATGAATGAAAGTAAGAAATATGTTTCTTTGCATTTCAACCATAAAATCCTTATCTGAAGAGGTCAAATGCCCTTATTTGTATCTTTTAAGGCAAAATGTTATTGATACTGTCACAGTGTGCCTCTGAAAATTTTGGGATAAGAAATACTATCATCTGATAGAAAAATATTTTGCTGAAAAATCAGTTATCCTGCTTCTGTGAGAAATAGCTCAGATACCTGTAGAAAAGCATGTTACTGTGGAAGCCTTTCAATGGTTGTACATGAGGACACAGCTGCTTCTGAGATTTCTGAGTGGTCCAGAACAAGCTGAAGGGTGCAATGTACATGATACCTGGAGGGAGTGAGAACTGATGTTGCTGGGTTGCTTGCTGCTATGCTCTTTCAGTGGCTGCTCTCACCTTACTTGTTCTCTGGGTGTGACCAGACTTTTCTCTGGGTCTGAGCTCTTATAACTCTGTGATTTGGCACAGGGAAAACTCCCATTGCCAAATCCCTGCTTGAAGCATTAAATTTGAACAATGATTCTTTGTTTTATTTCTTTTTTCCCCACAACCATCCTAGAGTGATTTAAGCATCAATATGGAGAAGCTTGGCTTGAATGAATCACTCAACCTCTTCATGCTTGGTAGCACTGTTCTTGCTGGTGTCCATGGCAGAGGTGATGCACTGACAGCAGCTGCAGGAGGCACTGGTGTGGCTCAGCTATGAACTGAGTTTCCTGATCTCAGCTCTGGATCCTGTTGCTCACAAATTCCCAGTCCAGCCTGGCAGAGGTGGTGCTTCTAGCTGTCAATATGTGCTTAGATACCCGAGTGTAGCAAGGATCCTCTTATCAGTGCTTGTCACTTAAAAAGCATGGGCAAACACTCACTGACTGCTGTTGGCAGGTACATAATTAACCTTGCTAATCAGCTTCTCTCTGAGGAAGGAACTGTACTGCTCCTCCAGGGAATTCATTTTTTACTTCAGGATGATTGAAATTCATATACTTCAGTACCTTAACATTCCCCTGCTAAGAGTGTCCCGTCTGGCTGGAGCAGGATGGATTTTTTTTTTTCAACTCTCTGCCTGAGCAGGACAGAATTGCTCTGTGCAAGCTGGTATCTCCCTGCAAAACTGACCTGGGCTGGGAGCTGCTGGAATAATTGATAACACTGAAGGAAAAACAGAGAAAGGAAGAGAAGGGGCCAAAATATTCAGGGGAAAAGCATCAAGTAAACTAAAGTAGTAAAGAAAAATAGGATTCAGAGTGGGGGTTTGTGGAGCCCTAGAGTTTGCCTGCATTGTGTTGTCAGTTGGTCCCATGGGTCCTGCTAACTCATGTGGTTAATTGAAACTCAAAGGTAAACTGAGTTGGAGAGCACTAGTGTCTATCCCAAATGCACAGGGAGGGTTGGGTTGGGAGAGGAGGCTGGAAAAACCCAGGTTTAAGTCATTCAGTGCCAAAGATAGAATTGGAGGAGTAGATGTTGCCTGGTGAAGCCTTTGGCAGGACCCATCCCTGGGGTACACACCCCAGCAGCAGGGAAGTGGTTGGATTTCGGCTTTAAAAGCAAAACTGGGCCCGAACTGTGGATGTCTGAAACTCGGAACTTCTCATTACTCACTTTTCCAGAAAACACCCTGTGGAAGAAACCTTTCTTAGCTGCAGCATGATTAACTGCAAACCCCTTCTGCAAGACACACCTCTATTTTGCTGATTGAGCCACCTCCCAGAAAACCCCTAATTCGTGTTAAACCAGACATTCAACCCACAAGCATAGCATATGCATTTACAGGCTATATTTATGCAAAGAAAGACACTATTTTTTTAAAGGTTGTCCTTGTGCCAGGCCATCTGGATATGCAGATGTGGCTCCCCAGCTCTCTAGAGCACTGGTTCAAGGCAGTACTGGTGCCTCCATTACTTTTACTCACCACCATTAGCACTGCAAGGATGCACTTGGCAAGGAGAGTGGCATTGTGTCCAGGAACTTGCTCTTCCAGATTGCCTGTGGCCTGAGAGTTCCTCTGTTTAATAAAATCATCACTCTTTCTAAGGAATTTTCCCTAGCTGAATTTATCAGTTTAAGCAGCTTAATTAAAAGGCAGTCAAAAGCCTTTTAGGGCGCTGCCTTTCATCACCAATGAGAGGGTGAATGATGTACGAACAGATTGCCGAGCTATGAAAATAGCATTGAAAATAGACACCCCCCCAAAAAAAAAAATTCCCAAGAAAATATCTACCTCTTTCCTAAGTGTTACCCAAACAAGCCTGGCATGGCAACTCAGCCCTGTCTACCGTGGATGAGCCCTTGGCTGATGAGTTAAAATTGCTTTCTTGTGGCTGGTAGATCATAAAAAAACGTTTTGTGGTTGTACCCTGTGCAGTTTCCACCCTGCAGGGTTTCAACCCTGCTGAAAAGCATCAAGACCCAACCAGCTCCATGCCTCAGGCTGCAGGGAAAGTTTGTTACACTAGGAAATCAGCAGTGAAGCTACCTATGGGGTTCATGCTTACATTGGCAACTGTAAGGTAGCTTCAGCTGTGTATGTCAAGGCTCAGCTGTACTCAGTGCTGTAAAACCAGGGCAGAAGATGGCTTTATGCCCAAAGAGCTCATGGTCTGCAATGGGAGACTCCCAGATGGACGTGGCATGGGGAACCAACCAGCTGATGCTGGTTAGCATGGGAGAGAAGACTTTACTGCAGGATAATTTTCTGTGTCACTGACTTGTTCTATGAAATGGAGCTCTGGGCCTTATATGAAATTTTGCTGGTTTTAGTTATTTCAGTCTCCTGCTTCCTTCTTTTTGCAACTGCCCTCTGAACCACATAGCTAGCAGCAGGACTTGTACTTCAGGGGTACCCCAATTGCTATTGTGCATAGAAGGTGAGGTACAGACCCCGCTCAAAATCCACAGTCAGGAGGATGCATAGAAAAGTCTTGATCTGCTCTACAGTTCCCATCCTGGTGTGCTGCTAGGCTCTCATCCTCCATAGAACCATATAATAGTAAGAAGATAAATGTAATGAATTTTTTCAATTCTGAAAGGTTAAGGATTTGCATCTTGCATATGCTGATTTCCTTCCCAAGAAACAGGATATGCCACACAATGCAAGTGTGTTAGGCATTGGGGTTGCATTAATTCTTTGTATTTCCTGTGCTGTAGATGTTCTGGAGTCACTGAGTAGGAACTCTGCCAGCTTCAAACCAAATGGAGTCACTGAAAACAAGGACAGGTGAGAGAGAGTCTGTGACACTGTCCATGGTCTGTGAAGCAGTACTTACTGCAGAGGGAAAGTTTTGAAACAATCCATGTAAGTCAGTTTGTTTTGTTTCATTTCTTCCCAATTGTTGCTTTGCTTTATCATGTTTCTCCACATTTTGCTAGAATATGGTGATGTACACCATGGCTGCTGCCAGCTGCCAGTGAATGCTAAATCCCAGTGGACACCCATGGTTTATTGTAGGGAAGAAATCTCTGTGATTCTATGGGCTATCAGCCCACAATCTGTTTGTGGGATTACAGCTGGTTTTGACCAGTTCCAACTTTTGTGCACAAACACCTTGATCTTTGTCCTGGCATATGGGTAAGGCCAGGATGAACTGAGGGAGCAGAGTATCTCAAGGCTGTAGTCACTGTCAATAGATTTTTATTTTATGTAGGAACTGGTGAGAGATAAGAGTTTTGGGGGCAGTCTGGTTGCTTCCCTCATTCTTGTCTATCTGCTCTGCCTCAAAAATAGTCATTGGATTTTTCTAGGGAGAGGTGGGTTGGTAGATGGGCTGTTGGAGCAGGGTTGGTGTAGGGGCTGGCCTTCACTGGGAACCTCTCTGGCAGTGGGGTGCAGTAGGTGGTTTATGACAGCTGCTTTCCTGAGGTCTTAAGACAATGGAGTCAAAAACTAAAAGCAAACTGTCTCTGTTTCCCAGGGGTCAGAAATGTCTGAAGATAATCAATCTGGGCTTGAAGAATGGTTCCTTAAGGCTGTTTTTCACAGGGTGCTTACTTGTTTGGGCTGTGCCTTTGTGTTTGCATTACACCAGCTGACAGTTTCACTGATGCTTGGCAGAGTTGGGCAGGAAAATGATCCACAAGATTTGGGGAAGAAGAGGACTCTCCATCAGTCTCCCTTAACTTAATCCTCATCACCCTCACAGGCATCATAGCAGTGTCCTCCTCTAGAGAACATCAACCTCTGATGCTGCCCCTTCTATCCTTTCTCTATGGTACCTTAGCTGTGATCCTCCCCTGTGTGCCAGAGCCTCACAGCTAACACTGCATGATTCTCTGCCGTGGAAAGCCAGCTTAACTGAGTGTCTGCTGGTGTCCACCTCTGAGCTGGGGTGTTTGGAGGTTGTGTGGCTATCACTGGATGGAGCTGCTTTGTGCCTTGAAGGAGCCAGTCTGCTGTCAGAGCAGCATTTGGCCTCAGTGCAATAAGGGCACACATGGAATGACAAGGGTTAAAAAAGGTGTCAAAGAATGACTTCATAACAATGTTATTTATCTAGGGCAAGGCTGGGGTTCTGTGGAAAGTGATATCTCACTCTATAGTTACAGCCTACATCATAGTACAGATATACAAGCTGTTCTGCATGGGACTATTCAGGCAGTCCTGTTTCTGGCATTTCGTAACTCTTGAGTGTTGGCTTTTTCAAGCTAAATGATGTTCTTTTAAGTGTAAGGTTTGGGGTTTCTTTTTAGGGTGTGATTATAGTCTTGTCCTATGTAAATAACAGCATCAAGAGATTTTTATCCAAGGCTGGAAGTAATTGTTGGGTTAGCTTGTTAAACAGCCAAAGCAACACAAGGTAAGAACAGAGGTGCCTATTTCCAGTCACACAGGGGAGAAGAGAGCAAGCCCACCCATGGGTGTGTGCACATAGCCTCTGCAGGATAAAGATCTTCACCAATATATCTGCAGCACAGATGCAGACGAAATGAGTTGTCTATCTGGGACTTTGTGAATGTGCCTGATGGCATGACTAGGGTGGACTGTCACTTCCTGTCTGGGTCTTGGCATGAGGTGTGAAGGCTTAGAGGGTTCTTAGGCTCAGGCTTGGGCCATCAGTGTTTGGGGACTGGGAACATAGTTCAGCCTAGCAGAAGTGTTAGTGGCCAGTGACTGGATGGGAGGCTCCTGAATGCTCCTTCCTCACAGTTCCCTTTGGTGACCTTTGCATCATTTGTGGTGATGGGTCCATAGCAAGCTGTGGATGGTAAGGGTCAGTACAAAAGTCAAAGGGCTGGTGACCCCAAAATCTCCTTGTCCAAGCACTTGAATTTGGGCTGGTGCTGGTGCAGTTTACATGGCTCTGATAATGGAAGGTAGATAGCATTTTGGCGTTGCTGCTGCTTTCCTGAATGTGTTGATGAGCATGGCCAAATTCTCACCTAGAGAGAGGCCAGAAGGGGGATTTTGAAAGGATACGAGGGAACAACAGATTTCCTAGATCTTTAATTTGCTATTTGTGGCCAACATGTTATTGGCTCAAGATGAAGGACTGTTAGAGATGGCAGCGGAAATATGGGACTGCAGATGTTTTCTCTTAGGGTGACTTCAGCACAGAACTAGTGGCTGGACACTGGAAATTCAGGAGCAGTGAGTCCCACGTTCCCGTGCATAGACCATGAGGGTCAGGAGTAAGCACCACCTGCTGTTGAAGCAGGGATGCTCAAGCAGCTCAAGTTCCTTTGTGCCTCTCTGCAACATGGGATGCAGTTCCTCACTCCTACCTCCTCCCTCAGGATTAACCTGCTGGTCAGAGATATCTGAAGCACTGCTAGTTTTGCCAGGAGAGGATCTGAATTCCTTCTAATGCTGGCTCCAATTTTGGTGCTCCATAGCATGGGGAAAGCCCCCTAGATAGCTCTGCCCGATGTCCTTCACGGAACACTTTCAGTGAAGTACAGAGTGTGGTGGAGTATGAGCAGCAAATCAGGTTTTTAAACAAGGTTGATCAAATTCTCCATTCACAACCAACTCCATCATAGTTTCTGACTCGGTTCCTGTTCATTTGAGAAGACCTGTACTTGGGGCAGTTGCCTATCAAGTGTCGGGATGTCTTTCCTCTGATGCTGCCAGGTACTGCCATCCCCACAGGCCAGCCCAGTGTTTCTGCTGCCCTCCATGTGAGCTTTGTAATGTTTGTGGTCCCTCCTTTTCTGCTGCCCAGGTGGTGGGAACCATGTCTGCTGGTTTATCTTGGTGCCTTGGGTGATTGCTGTGGCCATGTACTGAGGTGACATCAGTGATTGAATACTGAACAACTGCAGTGTGTCCACTCTGTGCCATGGAGCAGAAGGTCGAGGTCTGTCTTCAGATTCTTGTTTTTGATCAACAGAGGAGGAAAAAAAATCACCAGTGACTTTGTAGAAGGTGGACCCTTCAGGTCAGCAGCACAACTTCCTGCAATTGATTTTTTGAGCTTGCTGATAAGTTAATGATGGGCCCAATATGAAGTGGGCACAGAGTACACAAACATGAACAGCATTGCTGTTGGAGAAAGTACTTGCTTTCCATGTTAATTCATGTTGGGCTGCTCCTGAATCCTAAATTAAAGTTGCTGGAGGTTTGGCTGTTAGCGGAACAAAGTTATGTCCAGGCTGTATGTTATTTTTCCTTGAAAGGTTTTCTTTTTTTTTTTGGTTTTAATACTGAATAACTCAGAACTTTTAACACCTGGTTCACCAGGACTAATAAGCAGCTGCTCCTTGGGAAGTGGAGATATGTGAAAGGCCATGTATTGTGCCCATGAGATGAAGTTCTGGTCACTACTTCTGATCAGAGCATGCCACCTGTATAAATAAGAGTTTAGTGGCCTTGGAGGTGTACCTCCAGGGACAGGTCTGTCAGCAGTTCAGATGGCTGTAGCTAGATATGTGTCTGGTGCTTCTTGGTTGATCAGATTACATCACTCAGTGCTGCCCATGCACAGTGAAGCCCCCAAATGTCTTGTGCCCTTGAAAAACAGAGGATCCTCATTGCTCCTGAGCAAAGCAGAGCAGCTAAGTTATTAATGTTTTCTATTTGTCTTTTTCCCTGAATGTTTTTTCACTCCCTCATGGAGGATGTTTAATAAAACAGTTGTACTAATGGGACTTTCTTCAGATTTCCTAGCCTACTTTGCTGTTGGATAGGAGATAATGTCTGAGGCTGAGATCAAGAAACTCCTCTGTGCAGGGGCTAGGAGCCAGCTTGTGCTGGGGAGAAAAGAGTGGGTGGTGGTGGGAAATGTGCTACTGCTGATACTAGTTTGCTTTCCAACCCATCTTTGAGCATGTTAAGTAAGAGGTGCAGAGGAAATGGAGCGTAATTACAACAGGAATCCCTCTGTGTTGGGTTTTGCAGCCTTCTGCAGCTTTAAAACACTCCTTTTGTATTGTTCAGCTGTCTTGCTGTATCAATGGCTTTAAACTCTTGCTTGTAAGGGGAGTGATTAAGGAGTTGTTGCTTAGTTATCAGACTTTGCTTAGTGATGAATGTAACGCAGCTTATGTGCATGGTGATTAAAACCATAAATGCCTTCATGTGAAAGGCTTTCAAAGTGCTTGTTCTCTTTGTCCACTCAGTTTTGGGTCTGGAGCTGCCCAGCAGTCTCCTGTACAGCACGTACTTTTGTGGTATGGGGTTGTGTGCAGGTAGCTGAGTATTAAAAAGTGCTTTTGTAATTGAATACAAAATAGTAACTGTAGTTACGGAAAAGAATAGCCAGGCTGGGGACTTTAAGAGACAGATGATGAAACCTCCCACCTTCCTTTTGTACATTATCACATGATATATTAGAAAACCCACCATAGGAGACTTTTTCTCGAACATTTTACCCTGAGGTATGCGGAAAACATGTTTCCAGTTCCACAGCATTTTGGCTGGTTGGTTTTGTTGTTGTTACAGGTGCAGTTTTATTCCCCCCCAATCCTGTGTATGGGATGAAAATAAGAAAACCTTTAATGGTCTCTGCAAACTGAAAAAAAAAACCAAACAAACAAACAAAGTTGGGTCACTGGAAGTTGCTCAGGGGGACAGCAGAAGATTCCTCCGGGTTCAAGCCTTGTTTGTCTGTTTCTTCCAAAGCAAATGAATTAACTTTTTGAAATGAAATGATGTAGTTAAAAATTTGTTTGGCTTGAACTGAATGGCAAAAATGTGTTAAAAATGGAGGTGCTCCTGGAAAAATGGCCTTTTTTAATTTTTTATTATTATTTTTATTTTTTAGGGGGTGAACATGTCTGCCCCCCCCAGAAAAAAAAAACAAAACACCAAACCCTGAGCTGCCCGACTCCTCCTGGAAGTGTTTCTGGTCTCACCTCTTTTTCTTCCAAAATAAACAAACCTTTTCTATGCTTGGATGAGAAAGCTGATTCACCATCACTGTTCATCTCTTTTATGAGGCATTTGCTGCTTTTCTGCCTGGAAATGGCCACACGTTCATGTTGATGGACATGCAGACTTTACAGAGCATTTTAGAATGGGCATCTCTTGCCCTCTGTTACAATAAAATCACTGGGCTAAATTCTCAACTTGAATAAATGTAGTTCAGTTAAAAATATATACTCACCAGCTCCCTGTATGAAAATAGACCACTATGAAAAGTAGACAAGCTTGTATGGAGGGTTCTGCTTATGTTAACACATTTTCCAGTGTTCAGAGGTTTTTGATTCATTTAAAAAAGCCTGGTGTGAATTCACCTGGCAGCATTTCCAATTTTCCTTTTTTTTTTTTTTCCCCTATATCATTTCTGAATGATAAAATCCATTGTGTGAAATGAGGTTTGGTTTATATTCAGCAACTGCAGATCAGGACCAAAAANGTAGTTTTTTCTATTTTTTTTTTTTTTTTTTTTTCCCCTATATCATTTCTGAATGATAAAATCCATTGTGTGAAATGAGGTTTGGTTTATATTCAGCAACTGCAGATCAGGACCAAAAAGCAGCTTGTCGGAGGACTGGCATGTGGAGAGAGGCAGTACAGCTTTGCCGGCCAGCAACTGGCACCCACCCCTCAAAACACAAGAGAGAACATAGCTTATGAGAGCCAACTCATAATGGGCCAAGCACTGTTCTGGCCATGTCCTGGGGCTAAAACAGCATGCCAAGCCCAACTACCCAGATGTATTGGACATGGGCTCTGCCTGCAGGGTCCTCCCTAATTTGCAGCAGCTCAAACAATTGAATGGTATGGCCTGACTGTGCAACAGTATCTTTTATGGGGATGTTTGAGCTCAGGAGAGAAGCTGATGTCTGGGGTGGCTGCTAACCCACACAGGAGCTCCCTTCCTTCCTGGTGTCTCCTAATTTAGTAGCTGTGACACTCTGAGGCAGGCACTATGCTTTTCTTTGCTCATAGTAATGATCAGGGATGTCCTGAGATGACAGAACTTCAATCTTTCCTACTAAACCCATACCCCGCACCCTGGACTTTAAAAGGCAACATCAATTGAAACTGAAAAATGGAAACATTTTGTTTCCAAAACACTGAAACAAAATAACTGGTGTTTACCCTCCCTGCTTTTCAATAATTCCTGTGCAACAAAAACAATCTGGCAAACTTTGTTATCCAGTTGTGAGATGTTTGGGTACACCACAAGCTGTGCACGGTTTATTTCTGCAAAATCTGGTGTTGGGAACTGACAAGCATGCAGTGGAGCAGAAAGGTTTCTTTTCCCTCAGATCTTCGTTAGATGGGCAGCCCAGGGGCTGATGGAGAGCTGATGCTACTGTGCTCAGACACCGCGTCTATGAAAAAATTGTGTTACTGGAAAGGTATTGGCTCGGCCCACTCGAATGGCTGCAGCTATTTTAATAAGACCATGACTGTATGAGAAGGGAAATTAGCTGATCAATTTTTAAGGTAGTATTACCTTGAAAGTGCCATTTCCTTTAGAGGTTATATTAGAACAGTTGTATTGCTGTGAGGCCACAGCTTTTATAGTCAAGAAAGTGCAGGAATCCATGGACCAGGCTTTCACCAGCCAGTTCTTTCTCAGGAGCTTCTTCATTGAGCTCTTCTGTGGCTGGTGAGGAGAATGTAGATGATGAGAAAGCAAAGCCAGCAGCATCCCCAGCCTTGTCTTGGGACTTCATTCCCTTTTTATGTCTCAGGTTTGAAATCACTGCATTTGTGTCCTGAGATATGAAGGTTCTTGTGTTTCCTGAGCCACCTCTCCTCTTTGTAGTCACATCAAGCTCACACTGGAGTTGTACTCTGGGTTCCTTTCGCAAGATAAAGTGATGTCTTCTCAGTTGGAAAAGCTAAACCAAAATAAGCTCTCCATTGTCATAGCTGGTGACATTTAGTAAGTCTGTTGCCAGTTTCAAATTGCTACTGCAGTGATGTTCACACTTTAGATTTAGGTGTTTCAGAAGAGAAATAAGACCTGACATAAATAATCTAATTAAAAAATAACAACGACTAAAAGACTATGTGAATTGGGCACCTGGAATAATTACACATGCTTTAAATCCTGCAAGGGTGCCTGTCAGGCTCATAAGAGAAGTTGGATGCTGCATTACCATTTTCATATCACACCATTCTGTTCCATGGTTTTGCATCACTGGCTGTTCCCAGCTATCCTGAAAACCCAGCTAAGACATTGGGATGTGAAATGTTTGTGTTGGGAAGAGCTGGGATCCGTCTCAAACAGAGTGAATTTGCTGGATTGCTACCATGTGTTTCTCATTTGAACTGCCTACAGTTCCTTTTGCAGGGGAGAAACATGATATTGAAATAAGAAATAGCACAAGCTAACATCCCCACTGAAACAGAGCCTCTCACTGGGACAGCAGGGGTTGTCAAAAATCACATTTCAATGCTAACATGCCAGTAAGGCATTAACTGTGCCAGTGATCAGGTGGGTAATTCCCTTTAAAATTACTGTTTTGCCTCACTCCATCCAGTTACCCAAGTTGTTTTGCTGCCCCATAGATCTTGCTGTTAATGTCAACAGAATGACTGCAACAGCATCAAGATGTTTCACCCACAGTAGTGCTGATGAAATGTTTATGGCACAGCCTGTTGAAGGCAGTGCTTGATGTGTAAATGTCAAGAATAATCAGCTTTCCTGTCACCAGAACCTAAACACACAAACACAGGTGCTGAAAATGTCACACACACACAGCCAAAGAGCTACTTTATCACAGGTCAAGTAAACAGCCAATGGCAGTGTAAGTAATGGTGTGAGAAAGCCATCACAGCTCTTGGCTGGTGATACCATCCACCATTTCTGATTTGTGAATTGTGGTTGGCAGCATGGTCCTTCCTTTGGCATTAGTGGCTGAGCTGATGCAGAGAGCTGGACAAGGGACAAATTCCCTGTTGTACTGGCATTCCTTGTTTCTTGGTAATAGACGCTATAAACAAGAAAAGTCTGATGAAACAGGCCAGACCTGAAGGCATATTGAAATCTGGAAGATTTAATTTAATATTTTTATTACACACTTTTGGAGCGCTCATTATACCCCCACCATCCAGGAATTTATTTACCTATGGAAAATTATACTAGTGATTACAGGATTGCAGGTTCATTTTCAGTGCTGAGAACTCTCTTTTTTTCTCTTGCGTGACTTGTAAAGTTTTGTAACATCTTGAAAATTTTAATGCTACATTGTGGAAAAGTACCTATAGAGGACCTAGGCAGAGTACTTGCTTTGCAGTCTTTTTGGTGGGGATAATGTTGCTTGGTTTAAATAGGTCTGTAAATGTTTTCTTTGAGAGATTGAATACTGAGTCACAAGGTGCTTACAAGAGCTGCCTTGGGTTTGTCCTTCAGGCTGGGTGTGAAGTGAGAAACTGAGTTATCTTTAAAACATAAGAAGGAATGCTTTCTACAGGGGAATAAAAAGTTATGCAGAAATCGTGAGTATAGTACATATGAATTTATACTGGCAAGATCTCTGTGGTAAATGTTTGACAGACAGGGCAACATTTTAGTCAGAACCTCAGTTTTTCCAATAAATCATTGCACCTGAGCCTTTGAATCATAATTCACGTCAGCCAGAACTGCAAACCGAGTTAAGGTCAGGAGAGATTTCCAAATGCATTATGATGATTATCTAACAATTCAGTTAATAAAACCATAGAACTGGATGAGGTTTTTGTCAATGCTAATGTCACAGGAACAGAGACCTTTGACTGAAATAACATTGTGAATATTGGATAAGATCCTGCAGTGCTGCTCCTCCATGTTATGATATTATCCAAGGATGAAGGTTATAAATGAGTTGTACTGTTCACTTTCCAGTGGGTAAAAACAAACACCCCCCCCCCCCCCCAATCAAGTTCCAATACACAACTAAATGCAATATAGCTTTTTCTTTATATATATATATATCTGTATATATATCAAGTAAAAAAATCTAAAATAGTTGGAAGTAAAAAAAGAAAAAATAGCCAATTGTGTTATTTTTTTTTTTCTTTACAGTGATATGGTAGCAAATACAAGACAAATGAGTGATAAACCTTTACATAGGAGTTCTGGTCCCACCTCCATCAGTAGAGCTCAGACTAGAAAATGGAACAAGGTGATTTTGTTTCTTTTTCTTTTCAGCTTCTGTGAGTGACAAAGGTGATGTGCATAAGACAGAAGGAAATCATAGCAGTCAATGAAATGAAACTCTGAAATGTTTTCCAAAAGACCTGAAACTCTACAGGGTACAAATTACTTCTGAACTGGGGGAGCAAACACAAAGCATCACCAAGTCCTACTGAGGCTGAAAATAACATATGCTTATTCTGGCTTCAAAAATATGTCCCTTTTGTGCTGCCTTACCATAAAAACCCTCACTACCAATGCTCCCCTTTTCTCCCTGCAGCCAATAATAAAAAAGCAAAGCCATAAATCAGTTGAATGGGCTCAGCCAGATGTGAGACCTCAGTGATGCACAAGTGGCTGCCCTTTGTCCAGCAGTGATTTTTTTTTTCCAGAATCTTCTTACATTGAAAATACCAATTGACTAAGCTTGGCAAATGGTCACACTGAACCCTATTTTGGCCATAGAAAAGAAAGAAATACTACTCTCAGCATAGAACAAGATCATAGACAGTCAACACAAAACAGTATTTTTTCAGTTGTCTGCATAATAATGTTTGCATATAGAACAGCTTTTGCATTATTGCTCTACTTATAAGAATATAGTAAGGAACTTATACCAGACTTGCACTTTACAAACTTAAGGTTCTTTGGTGAAGAATGAGAAAACAGTATTTTCATTGTACTTAAATCTCAGAGAAGTTTTCATTTTTATCTGTTGATCCTTTGGATTCTCTCACAGAGGAGGGAAAGGTATTGAGTCAGCTTTACCATCGCAACAATGGCAACCCCACCAATCATCATGCATGTGGGCCAGAAGAGGGAGTGGAACAGCACATTGTAGCTGTACAGTTTGGTTAATATCACAGTCTTCTGCACGCCTTCAGGGTCATAGAAGCAGGAGAAGCGTTGGTACTTTCTGAAGTTTTCCATCACAACATTCACCAGTGACATGGATTCCTCATAGTTTTTGCCACATTTGGGTATGTATGAACACTGGGAAGAAATTAGAGGAAGAAAAATGTATTTCTAAACCAGATACAATGTCTGTTTTCAGGTGACAAGCAGGAAAATCTCAAGATGATTATGATTTTTATAATAGTCCTAATAGGAGTGAAATACTAAGCCTAATAATAAATTTATCACAGACAAAACAATGTTTTGCACATCTACAGAATTTCCCACTAGAGAACATCCAAATACTGTACAAACATTAATGCTTTAATCTGCACAGTGGCCTTGCGAGTTAGGTGAATATGTTATTATTGCTAATTTACACATGCTAAAATGGAACTGATTGAAGTACCTCTTCATCTAAAGTGGCATGCATACGCTTGCAGTTAGATGGGTGACTCTCTGTAAATGAAAATCTGGTAGTTTACATCTTGTTTGGATTGGATCAAAGTGATCATAGTGGTCACAGAGTTCACTTGCAGAGAAGGCTGATGAGAGACCTTTATACAGATTTTCCCATGGGGTAATTCCTCAACTAGAGAAAAACAGATCGTTTAGGTGAAAGTGCTGTTTTCCTCCTGACAACCCAGAAGACCTTCATTCAACTTCTAACTAAAGATCAGCCGGGGTACCAGGATGGGTTTTCATATTTTTTTGTTCTAGATCCCAGTCTAAATCCAACAATTCCTTTTCTCTGAAGATGCTGCTTGAATTCCAATCTCAGTCACTGAGAAAAAAAGGTTTGAGGGTAGCTTTATCTAATACAGTTTCAAACTAGAATTCTCAAAGAATATTAAAGGCAAATTAATATAAAAATCAGCTTATGGAGTCCATGCATTACAGATATTTCATGGGATACGTAGGACAGTAGCCTTGGCCTGTGCTAACCATTTCCTATAAAGAGCTAGTGTGGGCTGGGGAGGAGATGGGCAGACATGCAATGATTGAGGGCACATCTGCATTTTGCCCTAGAGAAGAAAGACCTGAATTTGCTGCTGCTGGTCTGGAAAAGGATTGATAGGAGCAGCACATGGCACCCCACTCCCTCTTCATGTCTGGACATGCCCCTCCACACCTGAAGGTTTTCTACACCTGTACAGGGTTTTGATTAACTGTTTCAGAAGGGGTGGAAATCTGCTGATTAACTACTTGAATGTGCATGGGGAGACCCAGCAGGTCATTGCTCCCTTGCAATTACAGGGTGATTGTGGTCTCACCATACTCCTTGCCTGCACTGCTTGTCCTGGGTGAGCACCTAAAGTTGCTCCAAATAATTAAATGAAAGTGAGCTTTGCAAAGGAAAAAAGATGTTTTGATTAAAATAATGTGACCCATGGCTTTGGATTATTACTGGTTTAATGGACGTACTTTATAAAAGCCCCACTGTTCTTTTTCATGACTACATTGTGACTTTTTTGTAATGTGCTGTGACATATCTCTAGTCCTAATAATGATCAAAGGATTAACCTCATAACAGGATTTGATTGATTCATTGGCAAGTTTATTAGCTCAGAATATTATTTGAAGCATGGCAGAAAGATTGTCTGGTGTTAGCAGAGTGGAGCAATAAGGGTAGAGCATGGTGGCATTGCCATTATGAATATTTCATGGAGCTCCAGAAATTAGAAATGGAAAATATCCATGGTAACATCTCATTCATCTTCCTTCTTGTGCGGGCCTGCTCAAGGATATTCTTTTGCACTCTGCCCATCTTTGTCTTAAATGCCTAAAACCACAGCCCTCTTCCAGTGCCTATGACTCTTTAATAGATCATAATCCAGTGAGTAGGGGAAATTTCTCAGTGAAGAGTACCTCATTCTTTTACTAAATTCTGTGCTATCACTGTCTAACAGCAGTATTTCCAGCTCAGATTTCTTTTCCCCTGCCTTTTTTTCCCCCCCTCTTGCAGACTTGGTACTACACACGTTTGTTTCTTGAAGTCCCATGAAATATTCTGACGGAAGGGATTAAATGAGGACTTGGCAACTCTTTCCGAAGTCCAGCCCTTCTCTCTTGACAGAAAACAGCAGGCATGTAAAAGCCTACATGATGACAGATTGTTGGATTCAAGGACTGTGGGAATGCCTCAGGAGTGCAGTGGGGGGAGGTCTGAGTTCTTGCAAGTCTGAATGTAGTCCAAGGATTTTCAAAGGAAACCTGATGCTCAAGCAGAACTTCAGCTGTTGCCTTCTGCACCTAATGACACAGAGCCACCAGCTGTATTGAGCTGGTTGGGCTGTCCATGACATGAGGGTCTGAGAGAGTGAAGCTCCTAGATGTACAGTTGTGCAGGGGGGGTTGACTCACTTTGCCTCTGAGCCAGGCTTTTTGTGCTGAAACCATGTCTTTCTCCAGGCTATGGTCTTCAAGACATGGATGCCCTTTACTCCATGCGCTACCTGACATGTTCCAGTTCTTCTGAGCTCTGGGAGGTGTCTTGGTCTCAGCTTCAAGGAGCTACTCTGCACAAGGACTCTCTGTGTGCATTAAGTTATAGTTGTAGGGTGCTTCTGACCTACTTCCATACTTTGGCTTCCCCACTGAGATCCCAGGGATAACACAGGGCTGACTGCCATGTTGGTGACTGCTGTGTTGTACAGGTCATTCGCAAACATGTATACAGGTGTGGATAATGGGATGTCTTTGTTTTCTTTGGTTTGGTCTTCATTTAGTTTTCTTCAATGTTTGGTAGGGAATTTTATATCTGCAATTGTTACACTGTACCCATGAACCTAGACTACTAAATCTGCTGTTTGATTACAATGTCTGCATTGTCAAACACTTGGAAATCTGCAAATCTGAAAGTAAATAATGTCTGGTCCTCTACTTCAAGTGAGAATTCTGTGATACAAAGTGAAAAAAGAGGTTCTTGTGTTACTTGCAACCTGATCACAGTTATGGAGAGACCTTGCTTTTATGTTTCTAGCTCTACTTTCCTTGTTTAAAAAGTTGGATAGGTAACCTGTATGAACTGACATGTCCAGCCCAATGCCCTGCACAGTGCACAGTTGGTCAGGGACTTGTCCAGTCAAGTTAAAAGTATCTCCAAGGATAGAGATCACACAGAATCTCCAGACAAGCTGGGAGCCGTTTCATTTAAGTCAATGACTGACTGGTCAGTGAAATAAATGACTCTCATCATATGTTGGCCACTGGAGTTTGTGTCCATGTTGAGCCTGGGAGCTTTGACAATACATGCTGTGGCAATCTTTGTGAGAATTGTGGTATCAGTTTGCATCTCTTCTGAAAAGTGTAACAGGTTTGAACCAGGGACTGAGGTGTCTGTGCTGGTCTGATACTGATTCCTGCAGACTGAATTCTCTGGTCGCAGCCAAGAAATGGTTGTCCTGGGAACTGCAGGTGAATATTGCAGCTTCCCTGCACCAGACAAATTATCCCTGGGTTATAAACACCTGAACCTTCAGTAGGGAACCATGACATTCTCCATGTGTATAAATCAGAAGTAGCTCAAATAACACAGAATAAAAATGATATAGCATAGGGTTTAAATGGGGTCTCTAGCATTGTTTTAACTATCTCAGCTATTCCTCAGGGTGACAGCCTGGCTCTGTGACCTGGGCATGAGGGAACACCATCCCGTTTACCTCTTGCAGAGGCTTTTATAGCCTCTAACAGCTGAGGAAGGAAAGCATAGCTGTGAAAGCATTTAAGTTGCAGTAGCTGTAGCATTGACAAAGAGCTTGGCTTCTCCTGAAGGTTGGAGATAAAGTATGCATGGTGAGAGCAATGAAAAGCCCTGAAGAATCCCATGTGCTTTCCTGGGAAACACTTGAGCAGTTCAACTGGTATCAACTTAGCAGTGACTCTCACCAGAGACGGGCAGCAGCACGCTGTAGATAAATTGCACCTACTCCTTGCTATACCTTATTAGCTTAGACAGCAAGTCTCTTAGTTTAATCATTATTTAATGTCAAAGTGCATTTTGCTCCATCCGTGCTACCTGGTGGGGACAGGGGAATGATGGGCTCCAGATGCCGCTCTGCATGTGTGGTGGTGCTCAATGAGGCAGAGGTTGGTAGGGGGATGCTGACCTTCTGAAGATCACTGGTTTTGGCCTTGGAGGGTAAGCACTGTGTTCTGCAGTAATGCTAGGCTCAGTGAGACAGGGATAGCTACCAATTTGTTTATTTAGCAAAATCAAAGATAGGAAACATGGGCCTGAGTAGGTGGATGGGAAGAGACAGCTAGCATCCAGCTGGAGTGCTCAAGGCTGCTCTTCCTGTTGCATGGAGCAGCCCTCCAGGAGCTGAGATGGGTTGGTGCTGGTCTGAGTTTGGAGTCTCTGGTGATCCCAGTTAAGCACAAGAAGCAAGGTATTTCATAGGCACTGAAACTTCCATTCAAAGCTGTATTTGGATTCAGGTCACATAGCCAGCACCATGTCAGGAAAACCTAGGAATCCTCATGAGAGCAGAGTTTAACTTGTAAAACAACCTTGGGCTGGGGAAGCATTAACTATGCCTACATTAAATTAAGAGGAGGTGGCATGTGGGAGAATTTCAAAGTCCATTTCAGCAAGCAAAAGTCATCAATAAAAGAATGTGGAGATTTATTTGAATCCAGTGGAGCACAGAGACCGATTTGATCTGTTTTAATCAAATTGTGGCATGAGTGTTGCTGGATTTTGCTTCTGCCCCAGCAAAATGCAGAGTCTGTACTGCCACAGGCTTCACAAATGGTAAGTGCCTCCTTTCTGCACTGATGTTGAGCTGGAGGGGGAAGATGGGGGCACTGTTCCCCATTTCACACTTCAGATATATAGAGCTTTTTCCCTCAGCCACAGGAGCTAATTATCTATCAGAATAACTGGCCCAGTGCAACCACACCATGCTTTGACTGATTTCAATAGCACTTCATCTTAATATGCAGAAGTAATTTGCTCTACTGAAATGCTGCCATAAATAGAAACACAATGGGTTACATTGTCAGTGGCTTGAATCAGGGCTCTGCTGTTACAGGCTGTGCTTTGCTAACCACCCATATTTGGAGGTTCGGTGACCTTGGATAACTAAGTAGTTAATGCAAATCTAGCACTTGCAAGTCAAATGACTTAGCTCCGTCCTGGCTCACCGCAGTTTGCAGTCTTATGTACCCAGGTGCTGTAGATATGAAGATAGGAAGGTGGGGAGAGGGACATTTCTTAGTCCGATCCTGCCATGCTGCCTGGAGGAAGCAAACACCCTCCCTAGCCACCTCCACTCCCTAACAAGAAGGGTGGTTGCTTGCCTGGTTTGATACACAGCACTGCATCAGCTGCACAGCTGTGGCTGTGGGCTGGCAGGGAGATGCATTCTGTGCAACTGCTGTGTTCATTATAGCCTCCAGACAGAAGCTGTCTCCATCCCAGATGGATGGAGTTATAATGGATTTTGTATTTGCTGAAGGAGACAGAGGAATTCTTCTTCAGATTTGTTAAAAATACTTTTTGTTTGTTTGCTTAATGTCCGGAATCAGGGAAGTTGTCTGAGAAATATGGGCTGACTCCCTAGCTTAAACGTGCCCCAAAGCCAGGCCTTTTCTTTTTCTGCTTCTGCTTTTGTCTTGACAGTCCTTGCTCAGCACATTTTCAGCAGCTTTGCACCATCTACAGGGCTAAATGCTCTGCCTTGACCCCAGTGGCACAGCTGACCTCGGAGGAGACGCTCAGGATGCAGAATTTGTCACCAGATACTGAGGCAGAGACATCTGCTGCTGACATGGGACTTTTGTCTCTCCCTGTTGCCTTGCCTGGCCCAGTAGTAATAAGGCCGTTTCTATTCTCACCCCTGTAGATGTTCTGTGCACATCACTAGGCATGTTCGCTATCATGCAGTCATACTGGGGTTGTAAGTGACTTGTCCACAGCTCCACAAGAATATCAATGTGACATGTGCTCAGTGCTAGCTTGCACCTGTAAAACACTTGCAAAGGATGAGGAAGGCTCCAGCCCCCGGGGGATATTGCTCCGTGAGGGAAGAGCTCATCCTCCTGCTTGGGATGGAGGTGGAAATCTGACCCCTTCAGAGATGTGAGCTCAGTCTGTGCACTGATTTCTGCTTTCTCTGCTCTCTATTTACCAGTGAAGCAGGAGCTGAAATTGCTTTAAAGTGAGGAATGTGTAAAATAAGGTGAGCAACCCTTTGGAAACCCATTTAGGAAGAAATTTTATTCTGTGCTCTTACCTCAGAATTAATTTTCATTGTTTCCTCGGTGTGGTAGAGCAGAAGCTTCTGGCCAGAAGAGGTGAGATTGACGTACACCTGGAGGCACGGGTACTGGGAAATTTTCCAGCAGTCTGGACCACAGCTAAATGAGCAGTTGAAGGTTTCTGTGATGGATGCATTGAGAAGCGAGCACTGAGCCTCTTCTGTCCAGACACTAAGTAGGAAAAAAAGGCATGCTAGAGCATGGCAAGAATGGGCAATAAGCACAAAATGCAGGTCAGCTTTACATCAGGTATATACCAAGGGGCATCTTGTAGGAGACAGTATGTGTTGCAGGGCTTTGAGTGAAGGCTGGACTTTCTCACATCACACATCACAGACTGTATTATTCTGTACCTGAACTTTGTGCTTTGGGAACAAAAATACCTGACTCACTTATGTCTATGTATAAATGAAAAGGGCACTGGAACTTTTAGTCTCGAGAAGGTATATTTGAAACAAAATGGAACCAGCAGAGATATGGGAGAACAAAACTGGGCAGCCTGCAGTGTCAAAGAGTAAAATGCATGCAGTGCTGCATGACAGGACACCCTGGTCCAAGGCATAATGGTTAAACAACAAACCCCATTCAGTTTAAAGTGAAAGTTGGGAGGACAACTTTGAATTACCAGGGTACACATACTAATATGCGTGAAGATGCAGTAACACACAAATGGTTCTACATGCAGCTCTCCCTGTGGAAAGACTTTTTCTAGTGGCACTTTTCTTGGTTTTCCATGAATCAAGTCAGCTGTTGAAATTGTTTTATCTCAGATTTACCAGAGGCTAAAACTGAATGATAGAGCCTCGGTGTGCACTGACAATGTTCACCTCGGTTTCTTGCATGCATTTAAATATGGCTGAATTTTCCTTGGGGATGAGAGCCATGGGAAGGGCACACTGAGGGTTCTGTGAAAAAAAACCTTTCATGGGCTGAGGGAAGGTTTCAGCACCTCAGCTCACACCCAGCATGCCTGTCCTCTTCCTCACTATGAATGGGCTGAGGGTCTGCTTGCCCCTTGACGAACCTACAAAAGGCTTTACATGATATGCAATATCAAAGGTTTATGACAAATTCTCCTGATATATTACTTTGGCAGTTATTCTCCTTGTATTTTCAGTTTTACATTTAAATTATGCTACAATTTGCGAGGGGGAATCAAATGAAAAGGTTATTTGCTTATTTATTTCCTCCAAGTGAGTATTTTGTTGAAGCAGTGTTGCTGTCTGTAAAGGAGAATAATCCCTAAAAAGATCTGACTGTGTGAAGAGAAGTGATAGCAAAGACTCCTAAGTTGTCTTCTCACTTTCACCTTTCTGACTGCTGTTTCATTCATGCATGGGGGTAATAAGGTAACATCTACCTGCAACAGATATGTAAAGATGGAATATTTGATACTTCATAGGTGTTTTGGCAGTTTTTCATATAGCTTGCAATATAAATCTCATCTTTCCACATGAGCAATTTTGACCTTAGCAGCCTCTGCAATTGACCCTGATATTGCTGAAAGGTAGGGGAGAGCAATTTTGAAAAGCAAATGCTCTTGGATACTTAACAGGTCTTTATCTCTGTTTTCAACTTTACTTGGATTTAAAAAGGAACCTTTATCATACAAATAATATACTACAGATCAGTACTCTTCACCCTCAGGCATGGCTACATTTTCCTTATCATTGCAAGGTCAAGAAGGAATATTTCCCTGCAGTTGCACTGGTATAACTGAGGATGTTCATACCAGTTAACTGGTATGCTCTTATTGTACATGCCTAAAGAAGAAGCCTATGGTGGGTAAGCCAAAACCTGCCAAGAATTGGCTACTGCCTCAGGGTGGTTTGGGCATGACAGACTGATGTTTTGATCCCCAGTTACACATCCAGTCATCAGGGTGGAAAAAACATTGCTGACACTCTAGTTACAGCCTGGGGTGGAGCTTCAATAGGGCTGGTGCTTGTAAGCTGATTTCAAATGCTAATGAATCACACATCAAATTTTCTGCTTCATGGCAGAGAAGGAAGCCAGAGATGGCCCAGAAAAATTAAGTGCAGTGCAGTAATGATGAAAGATGATCTTTCACTTTCAGCAAAATGTTGTATTTCAGGAAGATTTCACTTGTTAAAATGAAAGTAATAACCTACATGGAAAGCTACATGCATGCATACATACAGAGCAGCTTGATTTCTTTCCCAAATTAATTCTCCATTCTTCATTTGGAAATCTCTATTTTCTTGAGGCCACTAAATATTTCTGCTGGTTTCTCCTGAATCCAGACTTTGCAGCAACAGCCCCTGAGAGGCTTACAGGGTTCAGCCGACTGCCTGATATGGATATTATATTAGTGTTGAACTGTGGCAAATTTAAAGCCTATGGATCAAGGTTTTGTCAAACAGGGAACTAATTCTTCCCTCGCTTACGCTGGTATTACCCAACATGCTTTCACTGTAAATATACCTAATTTATACTGGAATAAGGAAATGCAGAATCAGGCCTGTGCTGACCAAAGGAAAAGAAAAAAGCCCAATTTTAATAAAAGGAGTTGAAAGAATAAGGCACATGAAGTGAGATCAGGGTAACCATCATGAAATTACCTTTGCATGTAAGACCGCAGCAGGGTGATTCCCAGGAGAAAGTACATCATGACAGAGCACACCATCATGGCCAGCCCGAGGAGTATGGCCCGGTCTTCTCCAGCTTTTAGGGCTGTAACTGTTTTCCTTTTGTCCAGTAGGTCGTGATCCCTGATTTTTTGGTAAATATTTCTGAGGTTGAAAATAATACATTCTTATGTGAAGTTCATTTCTAATCAAATAAGTTTTTACAGGGTGGGTATTTCCACCTCCATACCCATCTCGTGGGAGAGAAAGGCTTAAGAGTCCTCAGGTGTCCTTTTTCATTGGATTCACTCTGACCTGGTGGAAACTTATTCATCTCCAAAGTAAATTACAGCCATTTCTGAAAAGGTAAAAACCTCATAGCAAATATAAAGATTAGACACTTGTGCCAGATCAGTAAATCCTTCTTTGGTACAGCTTCATTGGCCCAGTTGAATTATATGATAGGTGAATTTGACCTGTCAGTGCCATCTGAGGCCACTAGAAGATGTTTGGATATATAAGGTGTCTTTTCTTCAGTTCAGGTCTTGTGTTTCCATACATAGAAATCAGCCTGAAGACAGTCATCACTACAGAAAGGACCACATTCTATTTTCATTCCCTACAGGCTAGTGATTTAGGTGATTTTCTGCCCTGAGTAAGACTCAAAACTCATGAAACACTGTGGGCACTTTGCAATTGATTTCTGTGGGGTTTTGGATTGAGAACATATTTACTTTATTTGTAAAATAGCTTTTTGGAAGCCCAGTTACTCATTACAGTGAAATCCCTTGCAGAAAATTATTCACCAGAGCTATTTGTTCTGGGACTTAAAAAAAAAAAAAGAAGATACAACAAGCCATTTCCCCTTCAGCAGAGAGTCCTTTGCATTTTCTAACCATAAGTCCTTCTTTCATCTCCAAGCCTTTGATGATTCAATGAGTCATGAGGACACAATGGTAAAGAAGGAAATATTTGAGTACATTTCAAACACACTCAAACTTTGTGAGTTTAAAATGTACTTACAGACCTGAGGCTGGTCAAAATCTCCTGTGTTTTCTGTTACAGTTCTTTTGAATCATCCAGGCAGCACCCGAAGCATGTGAACCGCACACCTCTGAGCCCTGGCACCACCATAACATGCGCATAGTAGTACACGTGGAGGAAGTTCCTCTTCTACTGTCTGAAAAATGGCAGGTGAGCAACATCAACATCACTTCGGGCTCTAGCAAACCCACCACTCATTTTTGCTGACACCACCAAGTTTTACTCAGCCTTGGAAAAAAGCACGATATCAGACCAAACATATAGCTTATACTCACTACTAGGGACAAAGAAATGGAGTTAAGACAGATGTAAAACCATACATGAATAGAGTAGAAACAAGAAAATAGGTTTAATCATAAAATCCCTGATATTTAGGTGATATTTGATATTTAGGTGGTGAGTCATATTCAGGAAAAGCACATATGGTGTGGGGTTTTGTAGCAAACATCTTGCTTAGATGGTACTGTTGTCAGTAGTTTCCTGTAACTATGACCTCTTAAGGTTTCTTCATTCAATGTTAATTCACATCTTTAGATGCCCATGTTTTCTCTTAAAAATCATCCTTTAAATCTTGTCAATGTTTTCCTAGTTGGAAATGAAATGGTAATTCAGCCTGTCAAAATTTTCACTGGTGTTGGTGAGAAAAGATATATTGTGAACTGGCAGATGCAATTGCCTTCAAAGAAGTAATGTAGAGTAATTGTCTGATGCTACTTTTCTATTATTATTTATCAAACTGTATTTAACTCTGAGAGCTGCTCTTAGGATTTGCATTGCTCCCAAATGGAAGCGGGCAAGAAGGCAGAGATTGTCGTGCAGTTCCAGCACATTAACTGATCACACAGCATAACTTATGTCAGCATGTAGACATAAAGCAGACGCAGTACAATTGCTCACTAATGTCATCAGAGCAGCTAGGACATAAAAGGGATACAAATGGACAATTTAAAAACAAATAGCTAATTGAGAATGGTTACAAATATTTCCCATGTGGCCTTGAGCCAAGAAACATGCAGTGAGAGGTAAAGAAAGGATGGTCTGAAGGGTGTGGTGTAGAAATTATCTAACTGGCAGGCTCCTGGCAAAAGGGATGGTATGTGGTGACTGCCGGCCAGGTGGATATCACAGGCTCCCCTGCTGTATAGTAAATAAAGCTAAATAAAGCTCTGCCTTAGGGGTCATGCTTGGAGCAGTCATTCAGTTGCTCTTCTGCAAATACTTGTTATTCAAAGCCCTGAACATCAAGAAAAGTGGTAGCTTGGTGCCCGAGGCCTTTCTCCTGAATCCCTGCCAGGATTCAATGTGGTAACACACACTGAGGCACATGGTGTTGTGGCACATGCCAGTGTGTGATGCATCAGTCCTGACGCAGCCTGGGAGACAAGCTGAGTAACCAACCCTTCTCTTCCTCCCAGCTCATGCCTGCACTAGGGAGGTGTCTATTTTCTCCTTATGATACCGGGACATCTGCTACTACCAGACTTCATATTTTTGCTCTCAGAGCCCTGGTTTTGGGGGACATAATGTGTTGTGCAAAATATTTTGCCACTAACAGAGCAGCTTCGGAATCTCCTGATCTGGAGCGGCAGTGGGAGCTGCTGGATTCCGTGTATGTGTGAACTTTTGACACAGCCCAGGGACCTCTTTCTGCTTGGTGAGCTGGAATAGTGCCATGCTTAGCTGGCTGATTTTGGATCCCAGGGCTGCACAGGCACAATCAGCTGACTGCTGCGGTATGCTTAAATACAGATCACTGCATCCCAGACACTACTCATCTAGGTGACTCCATCTAATACTTGCAATTACCTGTGATAACTTCCCAAATGTAATACTGAGGGGGGCTGTTTGCTTTTAAAGAAGTCCCATCTGTCAGACCATGGGGTCTTTCCACCTTGTGCAAAGACATTTAATAGAAATCAAGACTCCAAGGACAAAAGGTCTTTGCTCCCTTGATTGTTTCCAAACTGAAATTCTCCCCTGCTAAATCTCCATGTTGCTTTTGCCAAACTGCTCAGAGGATGTGGGCTGGCTGCTCTACCCAGGATCGGCTGCCAGAAAGGAAACATGGGCATGACTGTGCCTGCTGGGCACACAGCAGAGGTTTCCCTCTCTGTACTTTTCTGCACAGCAGCAGCATGGGGATCCCTCTGCAATGTGATCTCCAGAGGAAGGCTTAGGGAGGACCTATCTGATGAAATTAACACAGGTTATGTTAGCCTCAATGTGAGACAGCCAAGGAGACTTACTATGCCAATCTGAGCCTACCAGACTTAATAAGTTCCACATCTTCTGTAGAGTTGCCCATATTTGCTGAAGCCAAGAGTTTTATTTGCCATCATGAAGTACATGAACTTTTAGCACTCGCTTACTGGAAGGATGAGACAACCTAATTTGCTCAGGCCTCTGCTGATATAGGACAGCTCCGTAGCTCTGGGGATGTGATTAATTTATAGGCATGTATTAGGAATGGTCCTGTATGCAGAGTTTGCAACTGGGCACAGCCACATAGAGCAGGACAGGCTAAAGTAATCTTCTGACCCAGTACGACAATTCTGATTTTGCTCCAAAATGGGTAGCTCTAGGAGCTCTGCAAAGGCACCTGAAATTACATATTTTTTTCTTTAAATAAACACAAATTACCCTCAAAATCTTTTCCTTGCAAATGGACCATGGTGTGGCACTGAGGGAGATGCTGCCTCCTCCAGCAACAGTACAGTAATGGGGCTTGTCCGATGGGCGTGCCTGCTTGCCTGAATTATTTAGAGTGACTTTGAACTGACATTCACTTCTCTGATATTGCAGTTGTTATACAGATGTCATTCAAATTACCTCATGTTGAGGTGTTCACTGATATCAGAAAATTCAATTAAAGAGGAAACTTGCAGAAGTACTGGAGGCAGTCAGCTCCAAATTGAAGTTCATAGAAACCTGCTGCCAAGCTGGTCTTTGTGGTTTCAAAATATGTTTGGGATTGGATTATTGAAGGAGCTGAGCACCTCTATTGCTTTTGCAGAAAAGTTCAGCAAATGGGCCAGTTCTCCAAAGAAATTTGGCATCCTGAGGGCAACAGCATTTTCCCAAGCAGGTGCCAGCAGTAATGTCTCATCAGAATATCTGGAGTGTGTTTTACTAATTGACACTGTAGATACATAGAAGTCTGTTTCTGTTTCACTGGAATTTGATATTTTGTGATTATGTTTGACAGTGACTGCAAGAGGAACTGAAGGAGAGGAGGCAAGGGATGGAAGGGGGAAAGGAAAGAAAAGAAAAGGAAATGTGTCCAGTTGTGACAAAGCAATTTGTCCAGCAAATCTCACTACAAAGGAGAGAGATTTTGAAAGGATGAGTCTGAGCATTGCTGACAATTATTCTTTCCTCAGTGATATTTAATTTCTTTCATTCCCAACTGAGTGCTGCCTTTATCTGCATACTTAAAACCTCTTTCCCTTTCCTCTGTTCCCTGCTCCCCTGGGAGATCCAGTAACTCATTTAGTCCTCTGTCTCCTTCAGCCTGTTCTGTCCAGCTACACCATGTAAGTGGGCTGGTGGTTACCAGCTCATTCTTAGGCTACTTCTCATCCCCCAGCTATTGTGCAATGTATTGCACACATGCTTATCCTCACACATGCACGCATACAAAGAGAAAGCATCTCTGAGAGCTGGGTGCATCATCCAGATGTGTAAAAGTTATGTAGGGCAATGATCTGGCAGGGAGATACGGGGCAGTGTGTGTGGATGAAGAGAAAGTAGTCGTGTGGGTTGGAAGCAGGACATTTGCAAAAGGCATAAAGGCTTCACAGGGGTTGGAGCCAGGGCTGCAAACCTGTGGCTAGTGATTAGTGTGCTTTTAAATACGCAGTGTGTCTGTATTGACCTCAAAGATGGTCACAGTGTGCTGCTGAAGAAGGAAGACTTTCGCCATGGCTCTGGCATTGTCCCTCCACTCTGTTTTGGCTTGGCATGTTAACCCTGGCACTCATTGGCTGGTCCTCTTGACAGTGGAGCAGTAGCTGGGAGGGTGAGAGGCAAAAAGAGGATACCCTTTGCATCCTTCCTCCTTTTCTAGAGCTACCACTGAAGAGAAGCTACAGGCCACATTCCTAAAGATTCAAACCTGTAAGAGACAATCAGCATAGATGCTGTTTACCTTTTCTCATCATGTCTGTAAGATGTAGAGCTCCGGCCACTGGTCCAAATAAACATTTTAGAGGACTGCCCAGTGTTGGCTTTGCTTGCTGCAGTGGGACGATGGAAAGACCTGGGGGAAGAGGGACAATTTTTGTCACTGCCCATTCAATGTGGCAGACCATATTACATCCAGCGTGCCAAATCCATTGTGTCTGTGCCCAGTGAACCCTGAAGATGTACCTTTTCTTAACTCAAGGTGAGATGTAAAATAATGGGAATGACAGACCAGTGTTCGTGAACAAAGGACAAACCTCATTAGCCCCACTGGGAAAATGAGATGCTGACTAATCAGGCTTAGCTATGCTCCACACTGCAAAGGATTTCCATCATGGACCAGAAATATTTACTAGTTTAAATAAAGTTAATAGCTGCATACAGTGTTCTTATGGCAGTATTTTTGGGGGACAACATGGCTATTGTTTAAGCATATACATGTTCATTGCAATTAATTGGTTGTACTGCAGTTCTCAGTAAGGTGAGGCTCTCCAGGAAGGTGTTTGAATGAGGCACAAGTATGAGATGTAAATGCAGCATTCTGTGGAAATGTAACTGATGTGACAAAGATGTCTTTTCCCACAGAGAAATTGCTGTTCTGGGGCCATTTGGCCAGACCAGTTAGATTTCTGCCCAGGGGCTTCTTTGTTTCACAGCAGCGTATGAGGGCTGCTACTTTCTCTCAGGCTTTTCTAGTGAGCTACAGCTTCCCTTGCAGCTCCTCATAATCTGCTGCTGAGTTTAGTGAGGCTCAGCTAAAATCTCAGTCTCTGAGAACTGAACCCTTCCTGGTGGGGGCTGTATTTGTATTACTTCATGGCACAGCACTTTGTGCTTTTACTGCATTCAGGGAAAAGGGTAAGAAAAAAAAATAAAATGAAATATTCCAGATACCAAATACTTTAGTGCTGAAGTTCTTCATACACTAGGTGCCATTCTTCATCTCACTGAAAACTAAACTTGACTATTGATGCTGTCAGCGGAGAAGGCACATGATTTACTCAGTGCTCCTTGTCTGAAAAGTCTGTAATGTCACTATCTACATAATCATGCAAAGGGTTAATTTAAATATTTGAATAGTGGTGATCCTGGGAGGATATTTAAATCCTGTAGAGGTGGCTGGGGGGGAAACTGATGTGGATGGGAGCTAAAATCATGTGTATGCAGACAGGCTGATGGGTGACAAGGGGCTGGGCTTTCCATCTACAGTCAGCCCAGAGTCCCACCATGAAGCAGACCCAGGTAAAACTCACACCCCAGCTGGGCAGGTGGCTGGGCAAACTGGTCAAGCTGGTCACCCTGTCACCTCCTCCTTGCTGGGATTCTGCTTCCATGCTCAGAGATGCTGGCCTGGGACTGGGACTTGCAAGTTGGGACCTTGCTTGAGGTAGTATTTCACAAAACTTTTGTGCTTTCATGCACAGCAAATTGGACAAGAAAGAGGTCCTAAAGAAGAGAGGAAGAAGCAGGGAAATCTCCCTCAGCCCCTTCCCTCACTCCATAGTCATCACTGCAGCTCTGAGAGCCAAAAAAGACTTTCCTTACAACTGCTCTCATTAAGTATTGGGGAATAAACAAGACAAAGCTCTTCCTTCCTGAAATAACTATAGTTTAGAAGGTGAAATAGCATCTGCCAGGGTCTAATCACTGGGAAGTGTCTTATAGTGATAATGGCCAGAAATTTGTGTTGCAGGATCTTGGGTCTAATCCTTACTCTGGTATGTGAGGTGCACTCACTACCTGAGACAGCACAACAGAACCACCAAGCCTGCACTGAACGAGCTGGGTTTTCTTCACTGAGCAATGCAGAAGGGCTCAGAACAACTGCCCAAGGGCTTAGAGGCCACATCTGATACTGGACTGAGACCTGTCCCAGGCTGAGTCCTTTAATGCTGGAAAGTAATCTTACATATTTGCCACTGCACCCTTTAGGACATCACACATGAGCTGCATGACAGGAAAGCTTGGCTGGCTGCCTTGACCACAGCCTGTGTGGTCCCAGAGACATCAGGAGATGGTGGCGAATGCTACCATAGAGTCTGTTCTTAATTCAGCAACACTTGGGCACATATTAGAGGTGATCAGCAGCTTCCGCTGCTGTTTAAATCTACACGGGCACCTGGACAGAACTGCCTGGGCAGGGAGGTGGATTTGCAAGCTCCAGAGCAACTTGCAAGAGCACTGGGGCAGGAGGTGGGTGAGAAGGGTCTGTCCCATGAAGGGATGCTGGAGTAGGAAAAGGGGTATTTCTCTTCCCACCAGAGTTAGAGTGATTTCAGACCAGTGCCAGTGCCCTGAAGCAGTCCATATGTGACAGCATTAATGCTGCCTGCTTTGTTAGTGGGAGAATCCAAGATAACTGTCTCTATTTAACACATAATCTCACATTCAATTCCGTGTAAAATTGATGACATTAATGCTGCCACTCCTAAGGTCAGATATAAATTACTAAAATCAGTGGTTCCTTTAGGTGGGGGTTAACTGTGAGGTAAGAGCCTTTTGTGGAACAGTAACAATACAAATTCCCCAAGACCCTACTTTGAAGGCCATTGGAGAACTTGTAACCTAGAACAGTTGCAACCTACATGACTAGGTATTGCCCCACCGGGTCAGTTAGCAAACTTCCATACCTTTCTTCTCTCCCAACTTAATCCCAAAGGAGGGCTTTGAAGCCCATTCCTTCCCTGTCCCCTCTCTCATTTCTGAGAAAGCCAGTAGAGCTACTTATCTTTGTTTTGCCTGTTGCCTCTCCGAGTCAGCTGCTGGCAACTAACTCTTATCATGCAAACTGCTGTACTTGATGTGCCTTTTGCTAGAGTCAGTGTGCTGTGTTGAACTCTGGGCTTCCTGCTTGACTTTGCCTGAACAATCCTGTCTCCTTCATTATTTGCACAGTGTGGCATCAACACCGTTGTCCAGAGACAGGCAAGGAGACCTGCCTTTGGTTTTTACAAAACATGCCTCATTCTTTGCATTTGCATCTACTCTGAATGAATGCACAATGTTTAAGAGAGAAATACCAGGTAAAAAGTGTACACTCTCCTATGTATGCCTATACCTAGGGCAATTCATTGTTCCATACTGGCTGAGAAGCAGATTTAAGGGCCCATGATGTTGATACAGTGGGTCTGCCCAGGGCTGACACATTCCTTCTATCTTCCCCCATTCTCATTCTCCCCTTGAACATTATCTTCTGGTGAATTTTAAGTAACTCATTGGAAAACCTGACAAGGCTTCCACTTTTCCAGCCATTGCAAAATGGAGACTTGAGATAGCTCCTATAAGATTAGAACTATCTTGCCCTGTTCAAAAGAATGTCAACACGTCCACCCAACAGCAACTTCCTGAGAGAAGAGTGCAGTGTGAAGAAAACATGATGGGGTGACATTTGCTTAGAATTTGAGACTGAATCTTAAAATCCCTTAGTTCGTACGCTGGGAGGTGTATTATGTGCTTTGTTGCCCTCACTTTCACTCTGGGCTGGCTGCTTTCCTTCCTCAGACTTTGGTTTATGTCATGACTGCTATAAAATGTCCCTGGCCTCTAGGTTACCACATTTGTGAATAGCCAAAGAGAGATATTGCAGACCATGTTTTCAAATGGAGAGTTGGGTTTTATATGTGTATTTATTTGTAGTTGTCTCTATCTATGTTTATGTTAATCATAGGTTTTTTTGAGAATCATTTATGGCATCAAACTAATGAGCTTTGCTCCCCTTATGGCATTTCTTTTCCTGGGCAATGTGGTCACTGTGAAAAAGGGAAGCACTTGCATTAATTTTGGATCATAAAAGGCAACCCAAGTCATCAAAAGCCAACAAAAGCTAAACAATTGCCTACAGATATGATTACTGACCTTTTAAACTTTGAACACACACACACACACACACACACACACACACACACACACATCCTACATTGTCCATGCTGTCAAGTGCTCTGGATGTCTCATCCCAGTATTCCTCAGCTAGAGGATTCATTTGAATCCTGTGGCAGTTCCCTGTGAGCCCTGAAGTTTTTCTGTTAGCCCACATATTAACCTCTCCCTATGTCACAATGCAGTGGTCAGTGCCAAGTTCCTGGACAGACAGGACAGCTGCTATTGAGTGATAGGAGATATTTGGTCTTTCTCATGGCCAGTGAGACATTTTGGGGAAAAATTTCCCACCTACAGGAAAAGGAAGAGGCTGAAACCAGGCATCAAATGCAACCTTCAAGGAGACAGTGGTTAACTTTAAAGTGAATTTACTGAATATAAACAGTTATGCCCTGATAGTCTTACCCACACCTATGTCTGGTGATAGCATGTTTTCCTATGACTCTGCTGAGCCAGAAAACAGGGAGAAATATTGTGTCATGAAGAATGGAAGAATAAATAAAATGGCCTGTTGAAGTGTAGCCTGACTGCTGGGTAGTCTGGCTTTTGGATGCATGGAATGTGTCTGCAGGCAGAGTGGTGGAGGTAACTGCAGTATTAAGATGCTCCTGTCTGATTCAGGAGATGATCCAGGGGAGTTTTCTAGTCCTGGTATTGAAAGAATGTAAGAGCTGGACCCAGGACGAAAAACAGTTCCTGAACTGTCCAGCTCAAAAGAATGGTCCGTGACAACTTGTAGGGGTGGATGGAAACAGAGCTACACCAGGGAGAGTGTGAGGAGAAACCTGGGGTATCTGGGTGAGACCCACTGTGGCTATGGCTGTGGTGTGACACAAAGGCCCCAGTACACATACACCAAGGGAGGTCTTGCAAGCTAGCACTGAAACAAGAAACCAGGTGAACATCTAGCTGGCAATTCCCCTGTTCTGGCACAATTCAGAGGGCAGTGGTTTTTGCATAGTCAAAATACCTGTTTTCTCTGCAGCTCTCCATCTGAGCACAGTACCTGCTTGCCCCAATCCCACTTGTGTGTGGCTATAAGAGAAGAACAGGAAGCATGGACCAAGAAAAACAGCAAAAAGATAGCTCATAAAAGAAATGTATCTGCATTAGTAGAAGACAGTTACCACTTAGGGATCATTTAATGCTCTGGCAGCAGCAACACTAAACTGTGAAGCAGCAACAGCAATATCAAGTGGTGCATTTTTGCCTCGTGACCAGACTTTGCTGTACTGCAAGCTAATGGACATGTTGCAGGAGAGAGTGACATAAATTACTGTTCTCATTGGAGCATCTCAGGAGCTCTGGCTGTACTAACTGACTTATCCAACTAGCAGATGACCTTCAATTTGGGGATCCTTATTATGGAAAGGGGAAAATGGACAGTGGGCAGCTGGTGTTAATGTACTGACAAGAGTTTAGGAAGACTGAGGCTAATGATGCTTCATTAATGAATTCACCTCTATTTCTAGCCCTTCTCCTAAATCCCCCCAGGCCTCAGAGCTGAGCTCTCCACCTAGTTTTCTAGTTGAATGAGGGAGATACACAGGTAGTCCTGTTGGGCTCCCATAGCACAGACATATCTAGGACACTCCATTTCCAAAGGAGGAGGATAACAGGGCTACCAGTGACAACTGAAGCCATTATATGGGGATGCAGCTTAGCTATGTGTGGAATACAGCAGCATATGTGTTTGTTTTCAAAAGCAAAATTTCATTTAACTTGAAGTCATCTTTTTCAATTGTTACTTCCCTCTCCCAGTATATACAGGAGTAAGAGAGAGATTCAGACAGGCTGAGATATCTATACCTCTTTGCTATGTGACAAATTGCAATATATTCACACTTCAAAAATAAATATTCCAAAGTAACCTCTAAATCTTCCAGGTTCCATCTCCTGATGTTTTTTCTTGAGTGCTGTCTTTCTGCTTTTTCAAAAAAACTTTCAAGCCTTTCCCTTTATTGGTGTTTTTCATCCCTCAGCTGTTTTCCCAAGCTCTTTCCCAAGAGCTGTATTCCTAGTGCTAGTCGAAGCAGCCCACAGAGCACAGCTGTAGATTTTATAGTCTTTACTCTTTGTGATCTTTCTGACTTTAACTTCCTCCTTCACTTTTTCTTTTCTTTCTTTTTCTTTCCCCCCAGTGCCTCTTCCTATATATTACTATCCCCAAGATGACTTGTTTCACTTGCCTTGGCCACATTGCATTTTATTCTGATTAGTTCACTGAAACATCAACTCTCTGAAGAAATTCCTGTGTCCCCAGATCAGCTAAAAATGAAGGAGTTACTGTCTGTCATCACAAGCAAGAGAGTCCGAACTTTTCTTCTTCTGGCCACCTTGGAGCACTGACACTATGAACTCAGCTTCCTTATCTGGGATGTAATACAAGGGATATGCTAGTTCCATCACTGTACCTGACAGAAGATACTTTCAGGCTATCTCCAGGTAGCAGAACATCTAATGAAGAGCCAGCCCTTATTATCATCCTCATGTTTTGGTGCTGATGAGTTTACAATCCAAGCACGAGGCAGTGCCTCTCTTGGCACATTGCAGTCACTGGGGATCAGAATTCGTGAGGAACAGCTGAGGATAATTGTCCCCTTTGCCTGTCAGGACTCGGCAAACATTTTTAGCTTTCTGTGCTGAATTTGAATTTACTTAGCAAGTGACACATTGGACAAGCACTATATTCATTATCTCAGCTGCTCTCTGCCTTCAGAGAAGGGCACAATCTGTCTGTGAAATGGGCTGGCTTTGGGAGAGGGTGCAGCAGTGGCAAACGCTGGGTCATACCCCTGCAACATGCCCCCAGTTGAACCAAGAGAGTTTTATGGGGAGATCTGCTCTGCCAATGACCAAGTAGTGTTACACTGATGAGGAAGAATCCTGGGAAGGAGAATGAAGGCAGGCAAAGTGCTGCACTACCTCACTTGTTGCAACCCTTTACATTTTGGTAGAATTCTCTGTAATTGCAGAAGGATATATCACTTTGGGTGCTGCACCACACCAGAAGAGCTATATGGCCCTGGACCAGGCTGGCTGGCAGTGAAGATGCTCTGTGTTTTGCTGTCATGCCATGACAAACCTAGTGGAAAATGAAGAAAGGCCTAGAGAAAGGAGTTAGAGGCTTACTGTTGCATTGCCCCTCCACTCCCAAGGCTAGGAGGTGTTTCCAGCTCTAGCTCCACACTGGAGGCAGTCTCTCATCATGAAAGAGAGAATGGCCTCTTTCCCAGCTGAGATTTTGTGGGTATCTACTTGACCAGATCTTAGATGAGGCTCTTTTGGATACTAGAAAGGCAATTTTTGAGACTAATCGGTTGCACAGTTGAGCTGGACACTTCTGACTATGCTGAACTGAAGTGGCTTCTGACATGACTCATGTCCCTCCACCACTATTACCTCAGAACCTGGGATTTACATCCCCACACCGTGATGCAACATGATGCTGGCACTACCAATTTACAGGCGGTGAACAGAGGTGCAGAGGCTGCTGAGACTTATCCAAGGTCTGTGGTGGACGTAGTGAAGCAAATAGCCCAAAAGACAGTGAACAGCTACCTTCCACCCAGTGTGGTAAGAGGAGAGGTTTCCATATCAGAAAGCAAAGGCAGAGCCTTGTTTTGAGGAAGTGCCATGTCAAATTCATGGGGACAACTGCTCTAGCTCCAGCTTTGTGCAGCTGTGCCTCAGCTTTACACCCTTCCAGAGAAGACCTGATCTGAGAAGTGCACAGCTTTTAAATATCCCTGAAGAGAGTGTTTCTTTTCAGGAAAGTGGTGCTAAAACCCTGATGGTGTGTTTCCAAGTGGGAGCTGAGGGAGAAGAAAGGTGAGGCATTGCTGGGGACAGGGTGGGAACTAGCAGCCCTTAGGGAAGTCACAAAGGAGAAACAGATCACACAAATGATGCGGCTGGGGAGAGAGGTGAAGGCAGAGAAAGATAAACAGACTCAAAGCAGCACCCAGAGGAAAAGCGCAAGCAGGCAGGGCAGCTATGGCAGGAGTGTTTTTTCTGTCACCTAATTCCTTGAGCAGGTCAATCATCTTTTATCTCCTTTGAGTCAGTCCCTGTGCCATTGAGAGCACCAGCCGGAACAAAGCAAAAGCAGAGGAGAGCTAAAACTACTACCCAGCGGGAAGTGGATGCACTGACACTATTTATTTTTGAGTCCGCATTTGGATTAGCTGTAAAGAGCTGTGTGGATAAGCAAGCAGGCAATTACAGCTGGGACGTGCTGCTCACGAATGGAAACAGCTCCAATCTGCTCAGGACATATTGAAATTCTAATTCAGCTAGATTCCTTTAGTTACAGCGTTCATCACAGACACTAAAAGAGATGGGATTAAAAAATAAATACAACTCTTATGTTGCCTTTGGTCTGCTTTCTCTGCTCCCCTTTCCTCCCTCCCCTCCCCTCTCCAGCTTTAGCTGTTGTTTGGCTTTATTTTCTGTGGAAAATCCAGAGGTCTTCATTTAGTCTCTTTGTTAATTTTTACCAAGATCTAACAGACTGCAGCTGTCCAAATGCATGCACTGCTGATGGGTGGGCAGTCAGCATGAGTGCTAGACTGCTGCTGAGGTTTCACATGTCACATCTTACTAAAGACCATTATGCAGAGATTTCTGTCAGTACTGCAAAAGTACAGGTGAGACACAGAGGCACAGAGCAAGGACGTGATTTGCACCAGCTTTTTACTGGCTTCATCCCTGATCCAGACTGGTGCTCAAGTCCACCAGCCCACACTACTCTCCCAGTAAGTAGGTTGGCTTTGGGTACTGGTATAAAGCTACTTTGCAATTTTAGGCAACCACTTTTGCACTGGGTTTGTGCAGGTAAGCTAGGAAAAGATCAGATCCATTACAGTGGCCAAAGAAGAAGACCAGGAGTTCTGCATCAGCCCTGCCAGTGTGACCTGGAAATTCAAGCAAGTGATTTAAATATGTGCTGGTTGAGTTTCAGTCAGTAATATATTAAATATGCTGGTATATGCAAAGAACAGTTATTTGAGATCTAAATTTCTGAGATTGCCAGGTTGGAGAAATGAGAGGAGTGTGAGCTTGGGTCTTCATCTGCCTGGCGGTCATACTTCCGTCATGACTGGTCCTTTGGACCTGCCGGGGAACCTCTGAATGGAAAGGGATGTCTACAGACAGCTTGTGAATAGTTCTGACCTCTTCAGCTTTGAAACTTGGTTATAACAGAAGCTGGGTAGAAATTACTTGTCTCCCTTGAAACTAAGGAAAGGTCTTGATGAGGAAAGACAGATAAAATACCTCCATACTACTGATACTGAGGCATGGAGCTGTGAAGTAAGCACCTCTGTAGTAAAAGCAAATACCCAGCTTAGATCTCATGAGCCTCTTTCCTTTTTGTCTTATAGCAAAAAGGTACATTCTGCAGCATAAATGCTCTGTGGTGGTTCCTTATGCTTTCAGGACACAGACTTCATCACCAGTAGCCCTCTTTGTTAAATATGATGAACTGATGTGTCAAATTCACAAAACAGGATTTCATGTCCAGCGGAGACTTTTTCTCCTGCATACATTTCATGTAATTTTCACACAACTGAAGATTTCAAGTGTCCTTATTTTTTAAATTTTATTTTTGTAGAGTCAGACCCCAGTTAGCTTTTGAGTCTAAGTTGTGCTCAATATGGCTGCATGTCCACGGACTGTTGAACTCATGCAGGTGCTCTCTGGAACTACTTGTTTGCTTTGCCTACTGGTAGGGATTTCCAAGGCACAGAATATTAGGGACAGGAACATACTGCCTGACTAAACAGAAAAGTGCAAAATTCTAATTCCTACAAGGAAGGTGCATGTCCCAGATGACAATTTTTAGCTTAAAGAGCTAAAGGAAGTGTTTCTAATGGATACATTCATAGTTAGGACACAGATCAGAAACAGTCTGATGGGCAAGACTGGGAGAAAGAAATGTGTTACATTAAGGCAGGGTATTAGAAAGGGAACATAATATAAAAGAAAATACGGATATGCACACACACAAGAGAGAGTAGGAATGGCTGCGTACTGCAGACAGGTAGTAATAAAATCTACAGAAGTGGTGGTATGAAGTGGATGGGAAAATTGGCAGAGTCAGTGAGTCAAATGACTACTGAGATGAGAATATGAGCCAGGCTTAGTACAGTGCACCAACCTATTAGGTCACAAATCAGTGTAAGCACTAAATCACATGCATTGTGGATGAATTCAGTCCCTAATACACTGAATGGTACAGATACAGATTTAACCTCCTTAAAAAAACAGTAACTTGAGAACTCAAGGCTCTCTGTATAGATGTGTTCTTGTAATATACTTTTTAGCATAAAACCAACTTCTGAGGGTCAGGAAAAAAGATAGTGAAAAAGAGCAAAAGCAGTATCTCTAAGAGAGAGCAGTGTACATATTCCCTCTACACAGTTTTGAACCAACAAAGATGACAAAATCTCGGCAGTCCTCTGAGGCCAGTGGAGCATTCTGAACAGTGAAGGGGCCATGCCTATGAAAAAAACCCCAATGTATTTTGGTCTCATAGTTGGTCTACAAATGAAAATGAGGGTAGCACCAGACACAGACGCTTCCACTTCTCATACAACAGCAATCTGTATTAATTACAGCAATAGTCCAGCTTTGAAAAATGTTAACTGCAGTGTTATTACTGTTGAAGAGTATTGAGCTTCCAAAGAGGTGAATGTCTTTTTCTCTCCCTAATCATGATTACTTGGCTTAGTACTTGGGCTAAGCTTTAATTTAACCAAGATAAATGGATATTTCCAAAACTAATGAGTTAACACTATGCATCACGTTATTACTCTCTTCTTAGATTTCTTGCCTTACGTGCTTTTTTACTTGGCTGCTAAACACAAATAATAATAAGAATAGGAAGGAGGAGCTGAACAGGATGCCATATGGATTAAAGATCAAAGAAATAAATAAGTCTGCTTTTGACCCATTACTTCATCCTATTCTGTGCTAGCATTTCCCCTCAATCAACATCATATAACAACATTATTTTGTCCTATAATTTCCCCTTTCTGAAACATGAGCGCCTACACAACATTTTTGCAGACACCACCAGCCTATCTGACTAATATTTTGTTGTTTTCTATTTGGAATCCCTATTTATCATTTAAGCTTATGTGCCAATACTGTAGTTTAACATTCAGAAGAGCAGATGGGGAATTAGAGACAAAAATTCTGTCAGTGATAACAGGACTTCCACACTTCTTTCCCCCAGGGTATAGTGAATGTTTTCCTTCTCAACAGAGCTGGGTAAAACTGTCTGAAGGAATTGGTGGCAAAACTGTGCATTAGCAACACGCTGAAATTGTCAGGGTGCAGGAATAGATTTTTGGTTACTGGACCAGTTGTCAGTATTTAGAAACAGATTTTTGGTTGTGGGGCCACTTGTGGGAAGTTATTTTGTAGTAGCTCCTGGAAGATACCCTTCTTGGTACAGGCATTCAAGTGCAAAATACTTTAGCAAGAACTGCCTTTCTAGCAAAGTCAGTGTGAGATCTGGCACTGAACAGCTTCTCCTACACAAGTGGGTTCACCTGACCGCGTTGTTGCCCAGCAGTCCAACTTTTGATGACCAGGGCAGATTGAAGATTCAGGAGAGTTCCTAACTCAGGCTCCTAGTTCCCACTATTTCCTCTCCTGCTTCTCACTCCTCTGCCCCACTGCTGAGGGGAGTTGCAGGGCTGTGCATGGGTATCTTAGTGTGGCTGGCTTCCTACTCATCTCTCGCAAGTCCTTACACAGTGGTGGTGTTCAGGACATGCCATGTGTTTACATGTGTGGATGCGTGATGTCCATATGTGTTGGACCCTTCATCAGGAAAAAGCTCTCACTTTTTTCCAGCAGCTCTGTACACCATCCCCTTTCACACACTCAAGGGTAGCTAGTTGGTGTGTTAGGAACTGCCACTTGCAATATGAGCAACTTCACAGAGTGGGAAACAGTTTATCTGCTGTAGGCACAAATTTCCTCACCATTAAGTAGTGACATTCATCCAAATATCTCATCTCTGTCTTGGGGACACAGCCAAGCTGGAGAGCCCCATGGCAACTCACTGGGATTGATCATCCTTGTACTCTGCTGGCTTTGCTCTGGGCATCAGGGCTGTGCTGCTGATGCTGGCCAGCTGCCACCCACCAGTTGCTGAATGACAGGAACTATCAGGATCAAGACAAAATCCGTTGTCCTAACATGCTGAAAATCACAAGGGAGATTAAAAACAGATTCTGGCTGCTAACAAGTGCATTGAAGACACACTCTTACCAAGAAAGCAAGACCTGTGAGTGCCAGGCAGATGGGATTTGTTCAAATAAGTACCACAGATTCAGCCTGCTCCATCTTATCTTCTCTGGTCTTTTTCTATAAGGGGTCCATCATTTAGCCATGCAATTGTCCACCCACCTTCTTCTCAACAAGAAGCTTTTACTAAACATTTGATATTGCCATTAATAAAGTAAGGAAATAGATTTTGAAAATCAGAAGTTGTAGGTTATGACTGTATTCTCTAATTTTTGGGACAGTTTAACCTAATTAATAATGTCTGTTAATTTTCACCCTTCTGATGCTTTAATGAAAGCTCTTCCTACCTCTGTTTTTCCTAAGAATCCCTAAGGCCCAGAAATCACGTAAATTACATTTGAATCGAAATGCAGAAAAGCTATGTTTTCACATTAACCTTGAAAACTTGAAGACCATTTCCACCTCCCACGGAATACAGTGGGTGAGTATCTCATTATAAAGGTGCTTTACAGCACAGCTTGTGACTGAGGGGGCTGCTAAGGTAAATTTAACCAAAAAAGTTTCTCATGTGTACATATTCTCAAAATCCTACCTTGCTACTAAAAGCTGATATTTTAATTTTAAATTTATTTAGATCAATGTAAGCAAACATAACTGTAGGAAAACTTGCTAAGGTTACAGCCAACAACCTGCAGATGACTTGAGCTGTCCTTGTTGTAACACTATAATACGGTCTAGTTAGTAAATGAAAAAGAGTAGTCTTCCTGGTGTGTTCTGAGAGCTTTCCCCCCATATTAATCTGATAGTAGTAATACAATTACAGAAAAATATAATCAGAGGCTGCTGCAGTATGGACGGCATTTTTATTTCATAGGGTCTAAACTTTAACTTTCACCCCCACCTGCTCCTCTTCCTTACACTGGAAATGCTGTCGTGATTTCCCTAGCTCAGCATTTTTTATTTCTTCTTTTAAAGCTGGTGTAATAGCTTAATGAGGTCTATCATTTCCATGCTCTTTGATATGTGCTTCAGAAGAGACCAGGTACTTGTTTCTCTTCTTATTTACGTCAGTGAGGTCAGGAGCCAAAAGCAGAAGCATGTGAAGTGGTAGGGCAATGCCACAGAACCTGTCAGCAGCAGAGCAAAGGCATTTCTTCAATTTGCTGTGGTCTCCTGGGAAATCCTAACAGCTGGACTAATGTTCGATGTAATTGAAGAAATACTCTTCTTAAACAGGAAGGAGGTTCAGTATCTAAATATAATCCCTGCTGATGGAATGCTCAAAAACTGAATTTTGACCTTCATGCAAGCCAAAAGAGAGATTTTTCAGTATCTGATTAAAAAATTGATGTGGAACATTTTGTGCAATACTAACTTTTTTATTTCTTCATGCTGTTTGTATTTATTTTTACCTTTTGTCACAATGGAAATTCATGTCCAATATTCAATCAAAGTCAAGCATTATTGCTTTTCTCCCTAATGTCTGAGTCAAATGCTTAAAATGTAACACCAGCAGCAGAGTAGTAGATAAAAGAAATCAACATTTTGCACTACAGCCCAGAGAAGTGCCTGCCTTTTCCATTTTTGTTCATTTGCCATCAGAATATGTTGCCATCAAAAATGGTCTGCTGTTGGTACCTTACAGCTATTGGAAAATGTTGCTACTGGGGTATATTTCAGTTGCCAGAGGGCTCTCCAGTCAGACCAGTTTGTTGGTTCAAAGCTCTGAGCTCCTTTGCAGGAGCTCTGCTATCGAACGCATTTGCCAACCTGGAATCATCAGTTTGCTTCCTCTTTCTCAGGTGCAGAGAAAAGCAAAGTTTATGTAATATGGAAGGTGGAGAGCTGAAGTAGAGCAAGAATGACTACCACTCCACACCTTTCCAGCTCCTCTGTGCCCTCAGGAATTTCGCTTTTCTACCACCACCTTGAAAGCTCTCTCTTCACTGCTGCTAGAGCAACAGTACTTTCCGTCAGTCAGCTCCTTCTGTGGCTTTCTAGTCCCAGGCTTGGTCTGATATGAAGGTGACCATAGAGTGACAGAAGATGCTCATCCAGCCCATTGCTGCTGTTAAGCTTTCCACAAGACGCCAACACTGATGTTAAGGTGGTAGGAGAGGAAGGACTGACTGGGAGACAGCACCACCAGTTCTGTTTCTGAAGGTTTTGACCCACAGAATAAATTCCCATGGGGTATGCATGTATTGAACATGGGTTACTGAGAAAAGATATCCATGTGTGGGATGTTACTCCACTGTACTCTGTAGTAAATACAAGCCAGTTGACTGACTTGGAAAGTCAGGCTGGCTGTAGCTGTACCCTGTCCCCCCTTTGTGCTTATCCCTGAAAGAATATCTTCCCAACTGTTAGCTTGTCAGTACTTGGAAGAGTACCAGCAATGGCAGCAAGCAACTGACAGTATTTCCTGAGAAACTGTATTTTCACTTCTATGAAAAACATGAAGCTGATCTAGGAGTACTTAATTTGGGAGCTGTGACTCAGTTGCAGTGAAAAGCAGCACTGGAATACCACCTGTGGATTTCAGCAGGTCAGATCCCCTACAGTTAACTAAATTTAATCACACTGTACACGGTGTGATTTCAGGTTTGCTAATTTGTAAAACAATGTGAAAAAGATGCTGCTGTTGTGAGAGGAGCAGGTGAATTATAGGTACTTAGGCAGCACCACAGGGATATGAATTCTGTTTATTGCACAAATCTGCCTCTATAATTAATAGAAATAGTAACATTTCCTTGCTCTGTTTTCATTAATTCAGACTGATAGCTTTGGAAGATCAGAATGGGTTAGGAAACACATTCTGGATAAACAAGAGAGAACCAGAGGACTTTCTTGACTTTCCAGCATCGCTCCAAATATCCTTCTTCAATGTTCAAGGAGCAAAATTGCTAGCAATACTCTGTGTGTAACAGACCATCTGTCACCATAATTGTAGCTTTATTTCATTTTTCCTGTTTCTTGGAGAAAAGATCCAAACTGCCTAACTGTACTGAACATTATGAAATGTATTTTAAAACCCTGAGAAACAGCCATAGTCAGCCCAGAGCCTTCTTAAACCCCAGCAGCTCTCTAATACCAATGCCAGCACCTCCCAATAAAAGCTGGTTTCAGGGTTTACCTAACAAGCTGCAGATGATTCAAACAGCCATGTTTCTTTTAGCAGGAGTTATATAGGCCTTTACCCCTCTCTTAGGAGGCTTAAACATATCAAGGTTTAAACTGTGCTTTATTTATCTCAGTGGTATAGTATGATATTGTTACCACAGAAGCACTGATGATACTTTATCACCAGTGGTAGAGGGCACTGCATGAAGCAGAGCTGATGCATGAGCTGTCTTAGCCATGGTCAGCAGCAACCAAAATACAGCACAAGCTTCAGTCTGGGTATCGTTTTATTATTTTGGATACTTCAGGGACTTGAGGGAGGGGTTGTCCAGAGAGGATATAGAAAGCCAGGAAGCTACACAAGGGACAGTGGCCTTCACGTCTCATGGTGAAAAGCTTTGTTCCCAGCCCTGTCCCTCTTAGGGTCAGAGGCACAGGAATACATGTGTCAGAAATCACTTATTTTCCCACTGATTAATTGAAAAGAATATTAATCTTAATAGCTTTTTAACATAAAGTACACACTGACCACTGAACTATTTTAAGAAGGGCTTTTTATTCATATGACTCCTTAGCCAAATGTAATCCAATTAAATGATTGGATTTCTTTACATACATTGACATGGTGTCAGTGACAGTTTCCATTCTCCCTATTATTTCTATAAATAAAGTCATCTGCCATAATTAGAAAATATGAACATGCTAAAACCTCCGTTAATTCTTCTCCATGTTAATCTAAGAGCTGGGCAGATGTTTATTAATGCCTTGTTACTCTGTGTTCATCAGCTGTTACCAAGAATAGAAAGGCTGAGACCTGATCTCACTCTGAAGGTTAAATAAGAGCAGATCTGGCTACATCTTGGCTTCTGTTTGACTTTTTGACAATACTTTTTTTTTATCAAAATGTTTTTTAAACCTTTAACCCCTCTCTCTTTTTCTTTCCCTCAGTGTCCTTCGGACCATGTATGAAACTCAGCAGCATTACCCTCTCTCCAGCACTGAGTTCAGCAGCCTTTTAAAAAGCTTCATCCTGATGTCTGGCTTGATTTCAGTGGAGCTGAAATAAATCAGCCTGTGACCTGCCCTCTACTTCTCCCTCTTGGAAGGTATGTAAGGAGCAGCGATGCCAGGCGAAAGCCCAGGTTCACCCCATTCAGGGCTGGGTTCCCACTGGTGGGTTCTTGGTACAAGTGTGAGGTGACCTGCACCGAGACGCAAAGGGTACTGTGACCAGCCTGTGGGACCTCATGTACCCTCCTGGTATCCTGCAGTTGTCAGGTTCAGAACTGTCTAACCTCCATGTGAAGACAGGATGAGAGAGTTGGGGCTGTTCAGTCTGGGGAAGAGAAGGTCGCGTGGAGACCTCATAGCAGCCTTCCAGTATCTGAAGGGGGCCTATAGGGATGCTGGGGAGGGGCTCTTCATTAGGGACTGTAGTGACAGGGGGTAACGGNTCGCGTGGAGACCTCATAGCAGCCTTCCAGTATCTGAAGGGGGCCTATAGGGATGCTGGGGAGGGGCTCTTCATTAGGGACTGTAGTGACAGGACAAGGGGTAATGGGTTCAAACTTAAACAGGGGAGGTTTAGATTGGATCTAAGGAAGAAATTCTTTCCTGTTAGGGTGATGAAATGCTGGAATGGGTTGCCCAGAGAGGTTGTGAGTGCTCCATCTCTGGCGGTGTTCAGGGCCACAACTATTCTATGATTCTATGATTCTATCCCAAGCCATCTCCAATTGCAACCTTCACTGGATCTTCTGCCAAGAAGCACCACAATTTAATGATGTTGTCTGCCAAAGTACTTTTTCCCCTGTGTTTTTTTAAATATTGTGCTTCATAACCTGAGGTCACTTCCTGATCTCCCTCTGTTATTAGTCTGCTGCCTTCTGTCTCTTCCTACTCTCTTCTTTCCAGCCACCACTTGGATCTCTTCTATCTGCACTTACTGTTTCCATCAGGGCCTCTCCACTGATTTTGGCAGTGATGCATTAACTTATGCCAGCCAAACAACTGTAACCTCTGCAGTCACAGCAGATGCTCAGCTTTGTGTCTATATGGCTGCACCAAGAAGCAATGAGGTTCAGGTTGGTGCCAAACCAACTAACTCATGCTCACTCGTGTTCCAGGTGTGCTGAGGCTGCCTTCAGGAAGAGGAAGGGCTTCATTTCTGGGATGTGGTAACTGAAATGCTAACAATGCTGATTCACATCAGATGTTCACAGAGACAGTGCACAAGATATATGTCCGTTTTGCTGCATTGGGACTGCAATTGAGCCTATTTCCTTATTTTAGGAAAAGCTTAAATCTTTCTGGCAAGACTTAATTAACTTCTCCTGAAGGACTCAGCCTTCCAGGCTAAACCATTTATTTTGCAGCTGATAATTATTATCATTTTTTGCAAGTTCTTAATATTTTCATGTACACTGAAGTGGATGAGATGAAATCATACTGTCTTGTTTCTCCTCAGAATACTGGGCTGTTGCCATTCCTCATTTAAAGCCAAGCAGAGCATGGCTGCTCACAACTGATATTTACTTTACAGGGTAAGATGCAATGCACTGGAGTGGGTGAGATGGCGCTTGATCTGAACCTGTCTTTGTATTTTTGGCTGTGCCACACCTGAAATGAAACTAGAGCATGTTGTGAGTTGCCCAGGGCTGGAGCTGGACTTTATTTACTGCTGTACCCAGCACTGAGCAGTTTGGGCTCCTGGATGTCATCAGGCCTTGAAGAAGAATTTAAGTATTTTCAAGATAGACTGTCCACACTACAGTGTAGGATTAGAATGACCTAAAGCCTACCATATGGGCATCAGCCTAAATCCAGAACTGATGAACTGGCTGATACGTACTTTGAAAAGCTGGTGGTGGTGCTTAGGGCACCTTGGTGCAACCAAGGCAGATGAAAAGTGGCTCAGCAAGTGAAGGAAACAGGGTTCATGTCAAAACTTTTCTTGACTTCAGAAAAGAACATAGGTACAAAATTAGACCGCCCAGCCATGGAAAACACATGTATGTGAATACATGTGCTCATGCTCCTTTACTTTCCCCTGGGTTGAGTTCAATAACAGTGCTCAGGTGTTGTTTTGTACAACATACTTTTAAATTCATATACAAAATCAAAACTGAAAAAAATCCAGTGTTGTTTCCACCACTTTCTAGCCATTGCCCATCTCTCTTGAGCTGGATGTTGCTTGTCTGCTGTCTGCCACCTCTGAAATTATCCACTTACTTTTTGCACTCTCTTTTCCCTTTCTCAGAATTGCCTTTGTAGAAATGCTTATAAACAGCTATTCTTTGGTTCAACATTTCCACTAGTTTTAAATTGTACTTTCCTATTTCCTGGGTCTTTACTTATTTGTTATTATTTATATTGAATCTTTTCCTGAGTGTTTGCACAGATTCTGATAACTCTGTTGGGTGCTTATATGTATGAATAGATCAATTGCTTTTGGACTGTGCTTTCAGAAGCAATAGACTGAGAGGCTTGGTTCAAACTTGAAAGCTTCTGTACTGAAGTTATTAATATACACGGTATTACAGATGTATGATCCATAAAATTACTTCAATCCCACACTAAAGTGGATTCAATATATTTCCTTCCTGGGCAGTTGTATTTAAGCAGATGCCAATCTTAACACCTCCTTTTTCCATTACAGAGACTCCCAGTTCATCAGGGGAAAGGACACTACTGACATCATGATCAGTAGTGATGCTCTTTCCAGAGTTAACAGGGGTGAGCTAATAGCTGGTTCCAACACACAGGGGTGTGTGGATCATCCTGGCCTCCTCTATAATGGACTAATCTAAAGAGAGGATCTAATAAGAATCTATCTCCTATCTCAAAAGAGAGAGGCTCCCTTCTCTTAAACTACAGTAAAACAAACACTCCTCTAATCTGATTTGAATTAAAATCAGTCACAAACTAAGACTTTCATTTCTATTTCTAGCTTGCTCAAGGAAAGACCTCTTTACACTGTCTTCCTCTAACCCAATTTTGACCTAAATGAAAAAAACATGGTTCCACAGAATCTCTGTGTGAAGCCACCAGGAATGTAGCAAGATAATAGTGTAGCAAGATAAGGGGGATTAAGATTACTTCTGGTCTTTTTTTAAGAAATAAAGGGTGAAAAAGTTAATGGAACACTCAACTGGAAAACATTGATGGGACCTGCAAAAAGTGATAGACTTAGACAGCTGGATGCACAGAAGTTGCATTGGCCAACCTTTTCCATGTACATTGAAGCCTGTTGAATTCCACGTGGACTATGGCATGGAACATTTAGGATCTATGGATAAGGAAGGTGATAATTTCCAGCTGACATGGGTAGTAAATAAGTAGTTAGAGTACAATAAACTGGTCATTAGTGAAATGAGAAATACAATGGATGGCAACACAATGGTGTAATCATTGCAAGATGAGCAACCTGTCTCGTGTTGACTCTAAGGATTCTCAGAGGATTAGCCTAGGATTCTTGTGTGGAATTTGCCTATTGATTAGACTGCATTTAAGAAGGTCTGATATTGACCCACTTGTGATTTTTCTAGACCAACTTGGGTCTTGTTTAATGGAGGAAGTGGTTCTAGCATAAACACAGCAGTGCCTCCTGCTCTTTGCATTCAAGAGCAGTAGGGTTATGTTAGATACATGTTAGAAATGATGGAATGTCTGAGGAGGGTCACATAGACATTAGGGCTTCTCCCACAAAAAAGGTAGTGGGATGCCCAACTGAGGTGCATCTACACCAATGCACACAGCATGGGCAACAAACAGGAGGAGCTGGAAGCCAAGGCAGATATCATGGTGGGAGTCTATTGCTGACCACTCAACCAGGATGAAGAGGCAGAAGAAATATTCTGTAAACCCAACTAGACCTTAATCTGACTAGTGGCCTAAAAGACAATAAAAAGTGTTTCTATACATTTCTATACATTAGCAACAAAAAGAAACAAAAGGAGAATCTCCATCCTTTATTGGATGCAGGAGAAACAGAGTAACAATGGATGATGTAAAGGCTGAGTTACTTAATGCCACCTTTGCCTCAGTCTTACATAGTAAAACTAGTTTTTCTTCAGCTACCCAGACCCCTGAGTTGGAGACACAGATGAGGAGTGGGATGAAGCCCCCTAATCCAAGGGGAAATGATCAGCAATCTGCTACACTACTTAGACACACACAAGTCTATGGGGCCACACAGGATCCACCCAAGAGTACTGAGGGAACTGGTGGAGGCACTTCCATTTATTATCAGTCCTGGCTCAGTAGGAAGGTCACAGCTGACTGGAAGTTAGCAGATGTGATGCCTGGCTACAAGAGTGGCTGGAAGGAGGATCCAGGGAGNCCATTTATTATCAGTCCTGGCTCAGTAGGAAGGTCACAGCTGACTGGAAGTTAGCAGATGTGATGCCTGGCTACAAGAGTGGCTGGAAGGAGGATCCAGGGAGCTATAGACCTGTCAGTCTGATCTTGGCTGCTGGGAAAGGTTACGGAGCAGATCATCTTGAGTGCTGTCATGTGGCATGTACAGTACAACCGTGTGATCAGGCCCAGTCAGTATGGGTTATGAAAGACAGGTCCTGTTTGACTGCTTTGTGTTGGTCTCTTCTTCTAAGTAACAAGCGATAGCACAAGAGGACATGGTCCCACGTTGTGCCAGGGGAGATTAAGATTGGATATTAGGAAAAAACTTTTCACCAAAAGGGTTGTCAAGCATTGGACCAGGCTGCTCAGGGAAGTGGTAATGTCACTGCCCCTGGAGGATTTAGAAGACATCTATATGCAGCACACAGGTTTTAGTGGTGCACTTGGCAGTGCTAGGTTAGTGGTTGGACTTGACAATCTTAAAGGTCTTTTCACTCTAAACCCATATAGCATTCTATATTTCTATACTGAGAATTTGTACTGTTGTGAAAATTGGATGTTACCTTAATGGCGTTGTCAAGTTTGAATGGAATATTCGGCAAATACAGTAACAGCCACTGAAAATCCAAGTGCGGTGGATGCCTGATTCGCCTTGTATTGAAGCCGATGAAGTATTTATATGGTACTGAATGGACATTGGCCTCAGCCTCAAGAATGCACTTCAGATTGAACTTCTCTGCTTTAGCAGAGATCTTACTAAATTTGTAAAGTTGGTATTAGATTTGCTCTGTGATACAACATTACTATTTTGTTAAATTACTTTTTCAGTATATTCTTTTCTAAAAGAATTTTTCTTTATTAAGTACTTTTCAAATCTTTGCATTCAGAATCAAAACAAGAAAATCCCTGTGAATGACAAGGAAACCTAAATCAAAATAGGTTCATGGATCTCAAGCTTTTCCAGGGCTAGGCTCAGAAATAACTCTGTGGGAAGCCCTCCTCATACCTTAGCCTTTTCCTTCACAGCACAGAGATACACTTTGTGAGCCTATTCCTAATGAAACAAGTCTCTGAGCTCCAAACTGTATTATAGTATTGTAGTATTTATACCTCTAATACCAGCAACATGCTAAGTTCTTTTAAGAGATGTTGGAAGACAAAGTCCTTGCCTAAAGAGCTTAATATTCATATTTTATTTAAAATAAAAAAAATCCATACTCTGGGTCTGTAAGATACTGGATTAAAGAGGCTTTTCTTCTTAAATTAGCTCACAGAAATACAAGCTACTGAAGGGAGTGAAAGAGACAGCTGTGGAGGAAAGGGAGCCAGCACTACCGAGTACAAAGAGACTTTCAGCTGCCTCATGCGGAGATGCACTTTCAGACTCAGCCTGGGGTCCTTATAGACGTTTTTATCCCTGGGAACCCAACTGGGATAAGAGAGGGTGGGATCCGCTGTGCCCCCGCTGCATGGCATTTCCCGTGCAGAAGCAAGACCCAGCCCTGACTCATCTGGGACATGAGAACCAAAGGTGATGTAATGGAATGTAGCCTTCTGATCTGCCACCTCAAATGGCAGCCCTTGCAATCAGAACATAATCAGATCACTCTTCTTTTTGTCAGAAGTCAAGAGTGTATAACGCAGTTTCTCAGCTCTGACTACTGTGCACTATTCCCAATATTTTGTCATAGTACAATTCTTTGAAATGTCTGTGTGTAGCACATCACAGTGTCAATGTTCTTTATAAAAATATACTGAATTATTAATAACAAAGGAAAACTAAAGAATAGCATATGAATAAATCTTTCAGAAAAGGTTATATTTCTCATCAAGATATACTTGTAGTGGAAATAGGATAATTATGCCATAATGGACAACAGTGAGAGTGAAATGGAGCACAATGCTCAGGAAGGGAATAGTGAATGTGACTAATACATTTTTGAGGAGAGGAAGGCATACCCATCATTACATATTGACAGTTGAGGAGCAAAGCTGACAAGACCTTTGAAGCCATAAGTTCCAGCTTGTTGCAGAATGTTAATGTGTTCCCACATGAATGATATTTGGTTAGATATTGTAAGCTGAGTACTGGAAAATTCAAATTAGCAAATGAGTAAATTCAACTGAAAACTGGGCAAAGAGATTTGAAAGTACATGGAAGTGCTACAGTCATGATGGGCTTGGCTTTCCAAGGATATTTATTTTTTTTTTTTTTATATTCTGTGAATTTTTACTGGACTTGGAATTGTTTCCATTACGGATGCTAGAGTTTCGCAATGAAATCTGCTGGGGTTAAAGAGCAGTAAAAGAACAACAACAGAAGAGATGTAGGTTAAAAGTGATACAGTTTTGACTTAATGATCCATGTTTTGTGAAATGCTCATCACAGATAAAATTTCTACGCTTTATTCCTGGCCACAGCACAATGACAAAAATACTTAACTCACTACGCTACTCCTGGTTCTTAAGAAAGTGTCTGTTACACAGCCAAAATCCACATCTGTCATTGCAGGGGTAATTATTTCTGAAACCCAAGCGAGACAGAAAGAAAACTGCACAGGTAGACACAGCGCATAAATAAATCTGGCTAATAGCTGCACAGCGGGCAAACCACCCAAAGGCAGCAGGCAAAGGAGGTGAGTCTGCAGAGGACCCTGGGGTATGATATCATGCCCTAGCACCTGTACCGGAGCAACCTACTGAATGCACCAAGCTAAATCCACTTCTGAACAATAGCACTTTGATTAACACAGGAGTTGGAATGCTGTGCAAACCAGCCTCATGCTGACACTGAAATGAACCTGAGAGCTCAAATATGAGAAAAAGAAAAAGCAATAAACATTAGTAAAAGAAAACAGCAGGTTGTGTGTAGCCCCAGTGACTTTGTCAGTATATTGTGTTTCCCACAATGATCTGGAAGATCTGACATTTTCTGTATTGGTTCTCATGGAGCACTGAAAGAATATTAGAGATAGGGGAATAGAGATAGGGGAATAGAGATGCAGAGCAGTCAGATAACTTACCATGATAGTCAAACCGAGTCAAAATGATATCCAAGATATCCCTCTCCAACTTGTGAGGTTAGATCACGCTGATTTTGTCAGCAAGGTCATTTTAGCACCTCTGCTGAATCCAAAATCTAGTCTGATGTTTGTTTAGGAGATTTGAGTAATCTCTTTAAGAGAATTAACAAGTGATGGAGTCCTAAAGAACAATCTTAGGCCAGTCAGAGCAGACAGATTTGAGGTCAAAGCCAGGTGAAGTTTTTTTTAAGGAAGTCTGGAAACAAACAAAATTCTCTTTAGAGCCAGTTGTGTTATTGAAAATGAAGGCAAAAGCCTACAAATAATTTCAGGTTGGATTTTGGGTCCAGTTGTCCAGCTGCCATGGAGGCAACCCATTACATGCTGCATGATGCTGCAGTATTGATAATACAATGTGCAGAGAGCCTTGCTCCAACAGGTTTCCCCTGTGGGCCATGTAGACCTGCATGTCAAAACACATGAATGGTTTGCTGCCTTTTTCCAACATCACTGTATGCTGCCTGTTGACCCTTCAAGATACAGCACTGGCCCTGGAGCTATGTGATTGGAGGTAGCTTCTACTTAAGAGAGTGGATGAGAAAAATCACTGAAACAAAGTCACTGATGCTCAAATGCCAAGCTGTCATATCTTCAGTAAGTCTTAGTTCAGAAATCAGTCATCTCTTTTTGCAAATAATTAGAAAGATAATCAGTACATATAAAGTCAAATGCTCACTTGACACTCTTGTGTTACATTTTGGGAAGGGCTTTGAGGAACTGGCTTTGAATCCTTGCAAAAAGGATCATGTGTTCAGGTTGCTGGATGGATCTAAAATAAACCATTTCTATATGCTCTCATCTGAAAATATGTGGCTGATATCACATAAGATTAGCCTTTCTTTGCTGATCAGTCCAAGAATATAACAAAAATCCCACAAAAACAGTGTTCCCACAGAACTCCTATCATGTCAGGCAGAATAGTCACCTAGCAGCTTGTGGCATTGTTCTGCTATGAAACCTTGCACCCTTTTCCTGCTGATGAATTTTTATCTAGATCCAGAAACAAAGAACACCATCCTGGCCTGCAGAAGTGGATGCTGCTGATGCTCATCTCAGGCACCCTGCTGTTTCACAGCTGGCAACAACAGACAGAACTATCAGTCATCTGAGCCAAGGTTCACCAGATGGAATCTCATCCCACTTAAGAGTTAACGTTGGAGTACTGCAGCCTCATGTGTAGAGATTGGTTTGGATATTAACTCATTGCAGCTTTCAAGCTTTGGACTAACAGAAAATTTGAAACATAACTGAGAATCCTGAGGTCAAATACCCTAAACTTTAGAGTACCTAATGCAGCAGCTGCAGCTGGAAGGGGTACTACAACTCACCAAAGTTTTACAGTGATATCCAGTGTTGTGTCATCAAGACATTTTGGCATGACACATCCTAATGTTCATCCTAAAATTGCCAGTACCTGTAACAGTGTGTGGAAAAAATAGCAATTGTATTTTTTTCTGTGTCTATTTGAAGAGTTAGATATAACTGTTAATTGAGTGGAAGTAGGCAATAAAAGCAGCCTTTGGCAAGTTTGTGCAGTTTACTCTCCAGCCATGACTCATCCTTTACTCTGAGAAGCAAAGCCCAAGTGACCCAGCTGTGATGAGCAATGGCTATCACAGAGGCAGTTTCCTCAGCAACATGAAAACATCCAAGACATCTTCTGCCTCCTGCTCACTGTCCCTTGAAGCTATTGCTAAATAAGTGGATGTGAAACCTCTTGCCTGAATTTTAGAAGTACAATCAGTGTATCACAAACATTTTTTGCTTGCAAGCAAGTTAACTTCTACTACTGCCCTTGTTTCAAGCTTAATAGGAAATAAAGCTTTGTATGTTTGTTTTTTTTTTT
>NDXB01013193.1:151376-173020 GCA_002631895.1 Agapornis roseicollis | reverse complement strand
CCTTTTTTTTAAGTTTTATAGGAAATAAATTTTTTTTTTTTTTTTTTTTTTTTTTTTTTTTTTTTTTTTTTCTTTTTCTCTACTATATTATCTCCAAACATGGGCTGCGCTCAAACAAATAAAGGAATTAGCTCCTAGGTCCTCAGCTAATACAAAGTGTTGCCAGGTATCTGTTAAAGTTAATGAAACTATGACAATTTAGAGCAATCAGACCAGGTGCTCACTGGGTTCCAAGTGCTCATGATCAAGGGTAGATTAAGAGGCTACAGAATAGTTCACTCAGAAAGGGCTGTGGTGGTTGTTTTGTTTGGAGTAGTTTTGTGCAGTTTCTGGGTGAGACATTTTGAAGAAAGCAGCTTTTTTTGAGGCATTGGACCAAAAAGTTGAGAGCTGTGTGAAATAGGGCAGGGTGTTTGTAAGCACGTGGCAGAAGTCCACCCAAGGTATAGTATCCTGCAGTAGTTCCCTTTTATCTGTGCACTGTTTCTTAAAGTATCTTTTCTCCTTGTATTCAGCTTTCTGGGTAAATTATGTTTATTGTACTGCATCAAGGTGCCATTTTTGTGTCTATGGTAATCTACATTATTCAATTAGGCTGAATGTATGTGCTTTCCTCCCTGTGTTGACATGTGTTTATGAGAGAACTGCCCAGAAATGTGTGTATTGATTTATGCCTATCACTGTTTGATGTAAGCAGATGGGGATCTTGATGTTTTAGTTTAGCTGATGGACTGTGCTAAGCATAGCTGGGTTCTGCTGTTGTTATATGTGAGTTATTTTTAAGGCAGCTAAGTCATTTTTTGGTATATTGTAGAAGGTGAAACAGAGCTAGCTTTATAGACAATAATAGAATATTATTTAGACTGAAATGTGTCAATATTTGGAAAATTCCACTCTTAGTAATAAGACCTAGCCTGAGGGAAGCTGATGGTGTTTCCTGAATGCAAACCTCATTATTGAGTCAGAAGGTGAACATGGCATAGCCATAGGTTTCATTAGAGGAAGGTGGAGGAAGAAAAGGCAAATTTGGAGGTGGTGTGAAATAATAGAGATTTGAGGGTTGTGGTACCTGATAGGGCTTGATGATAACCCTGTCCCTACCTAGGACCCAGCATGAGGCTGCCTGACAGGCTTTTACAAGGCTGCCATCATCAGAAGCATATGGCCCTGGCTGTTATGCTGGTGTTTGTCATATAAAGCTGACAGCAATAATAGATAATAGCCCATATTTCTGTGATATCTTCTTCTTCAGAACACCTAAGAACATGCCATTGACAACATTTTTGAGAGCTGGATTTCAGCCAGTTTCTGGCTGTGGTCCTACAACAGGGAGCCCTAGTCTAATACTTTTGATCAGGAATGAGGGACTTGCCTTCCCTTCTCCCTGCTTACTATCTCCCCCAAATAAACAACCTTTCTTTACAGCATACACGGTATATCCAGGACTGTGTAGAGGATCTTTAAGGATGTTGATTGCTCAACCTGAGCACCTCATTGTTCTCGGCCTGATGCACAAACTCTTCCAGTTGGACAAATATATGTTCTCTAATCAGTGTTATTGTATGGGAGCAGCTGTCTGTAGTATCAGACAGCAGATCTAATGACATATCACTCTAGGAGTTTGGGCTAGAATATAGTAATGACTTATTAAATATAACTCTGAGGGAGCCAGTTTTGCTAGGTTTTGAGAGATAATAAATAACGAGAAACAAATAAGTCTTCTATTCTTAGCTTATTGCACAGGACAGGCCTTCTACTTATTTGTAGGCTGAATCTGTTGTTGACTACTGTATTTCTTGGCATGAACTAAAATTTCAGCCTCCAGGTTCATGGCCATTAGCTATGGTAAAAATGATGCATTTGTCTTGCATGCGTTTTCCTGTGGAAGCTGCAGATGGTTTGATTAATTTATGGCTGTGGTTGGATACTTGTAGATAATTTGGGTGCCTACAAAAATGGCCAATCTGGAGAGGGTGCTTGCTGTGTGACATGAGGATTCCTCCTGCAGTGCTCCAAAACAGCTGTGGCTTTCTGGTGCACTGGTGAAACTTGCTGCTTGTGGGTTGAGAGTGTGGTTGTAAGGATAAAAAGGGGATGTATTAAACTCACCTGATCCTTCATGTAAGTCACTGGTAGAGCTTTTCTGCCTAAACTTTTTGCCTTGCTTTCTTTGACCCCTCTGATGTTAGTTGCTGGTCTTTTTATGTTGTTGAATGAAAATGAATGCATGATTTGTACTGGAGGAGTAAGGGTGGGAGCTGAAGTTTTCAAGAACCTTATGTGTATGCAAAGGAGATTAATGCACATGAGGCAGTGACTACTCTAAAGACTACTTTAAACTACTCTAAAGACTACTTTAAATCCTTGAGTGGGGGCCTGAGTGGAGTTTGAACAAGCTGTGTGCTTATGCAATTAAAATGAAGCTGTGCTGCTGCTTGAGTACTTACAGCATTTGATAGGGACACAGGTCAGCTAATTGCTATGTAGCTATCTATTTAATCCCAAAATGGAGAGAAACTGGCACTTTTGTAGCAGATTTCTGTCTCGGGCTATGTAACTGCATGCTCAGATCCTGAGGAGAGATTGCCATTTCAGCAGCACTGGTGCTCTTATTAGTGGTGTTGCTTATTTTTCTGGATCAGGAGGCTGCAATTCAGAAAATGCTAAGAGCACAGCTTGAGCCCATAAGATCAGGAGTGGATGTGTACTTTAAAGAAAACACTGAAGGAAAAACACCTTGAAAGAAGTCATAATTTTGTAATCACCGTAGAAGGTTGACACAATAAGGGACCTTTTTTAACCAAAATTTTCAGGTTCTGTTTTCCTGCTTTTTCCATCAACATCTATTTGGAGGAAAACAAGAACCTTCCTTCCCTGCTTTTGCCTCCTGTGGACCAGGCAGAGCTGTAACTGGGAGCAGAGGTCCCAGTTAAAGCTACAGTCTTATGTGGCTTTAAGACTGTACAGTGATGGAAATCTTTGGAAGTGCAAGGTCCTACACCTGTGTGGGAACAGTCCCAGGCACAGCTACAGGTTGGGCAAAGAGAAGATTCAGAGCAGCCCTGCAGAGAAGGACTTGGGGGTGGTGGTCGATGAGAAAATGAACATGAGCCGACTGCAGTGTGTGCTTGCAGCCCAGAAAGCCAACTGCATCCTGGGCTGCATCAGCAGGAGTGTGACCCGCAGGTTGAAGGAGGTGATCCTGCCCCTCTACTCTGCTCTCATGAGACCTCACCTGGAGTATTGTGTGCAGTTCTGGTGTCCTCAACATAAAAAGGACATGGAGCTGTTGGAACAAGTCCAGAGGAGGCCAATGAGGATGATCAGGGGACTGGAGCATCTCCCATATGAAGATAGGCTGAGAAAGTTGGAGCTGTTCAGTCTGGAGAAGAGAAGGCTGCATGGAAACCTCCTAGCAGCCTTCCAGTATCTGAAGGGGGGCTATAGGAATGCCAGAGATGGACTCTTCATTAGGGACTGTAGTGATAAGACAAGAGATAATGGGTTCAAACTTAAACAGGGGAAGTTCAGGTTAGCTATCAGGAAGAAGTTTTTTCCTGTGAGGGTGGAACAGGTTGCCCAAAGAAGTGGTAAATGCTCCATCCTTGGCAGCGTTTATGGACAGATTGGACAGAGTCTTGGGTGACATGGTCTGATGTGAGGTGTCCCTGCCCATGTCAAGATCTTGGATAATCTTAAGGTCCTTTCCAACCCCAACCGTTCTATGATTTTATGAATTGCAAGTATTTTTGTCCTAACTTCAGTACCAGTTAGACGTTGTATTAAATGTTTTTAATAACTTGGCTGGGGGCCTGTTTTGATGTGCTGAAAGCATACCATCCCTCACATAAGTACATTTCTACAGTTTTTGAGCTGGTGTGGTGGCAGTGTGGAGAGGCAGGAGCCTTAGAGGCCACAAGGATGTGGAGAAGGAGTAGGGATAAGGCTGTTTGCAGAATCAGATGTCTTAGACTGAGGACAGCTGGAGAGGTAGATGACCACCTGTGTGGGAATCTAAGGATGACAGAGCTGTGGGGGGTAGGGAGGATGCAAGTGGACACACTGAAGGATGATGTGTGCTGAGTGAGAACAGGAAGGGCTGGGGACAGTTCTCTTTCTTCTGCCTTAAGATCTTCTGCTGACAGCAAATCCCATCCAGGAGCAATCTTTGCTTCCAAATGCTGACCTGTTAATTGTTGGGAGGCAGCTTGCAGTGCTGGGACCCAGCAGATCTGCCAGCAGCAGTAGGATGCTTCCCATTGTGCTCCCCTGTCCCTGAAACTCTCAGTGCTTCTCAAAACCATGCAGCTTCATTCAGAGACAATTAACTGCATACAGAGACAGACTTTGTTTATAAGTAAAATAAACCAAACTGTGAGCATGTGGATAGGACATAGATAGGCTTAAGCTATTTCTGAGATTTTTCATTCTTGTCTCAGATGTATTTTGTCTCCACATCAGCCTTTATGCATTGGCAATGGATTTAAAAATTGGAGCAGAGTAAAAAAAGTAAAAATGAACATTTTTCCAAGCTTGTTGCATTTCCAGTGTAGAGGGCTACTGTTCAATTCAAATAAACCCAGTACAGAAGCTAATTGCTGAGAAACAGTGGGATCTTCCAAAGCTCTAATTAAAGTCAATTTAAAATCTCCATTGATAATAGCGAGAGCATCAGACTGCTGTTGGACACATACCAGTTAGCAAGAGCAGCTTACCAACTGAGGAGTGCAGCTGACCTGTTTTAGAAATGGGCATGTCTCTGCTGAGAGTAAATTGAGAGTTAAACTGACATTGCACAGAAATGTGGCCCATTGTGTCTCCTTGTGCACCCTGGCCGTGCAGCTGGGAATTGGTATTTCTGAGCATTAAGTGGCACGTATGTGCCTGGGCTAAAGGGTGAGTGTGGTGTGAAGTAAAGTCAACTTGATCTGGACCTAGCCCAGCAAAGAATGCTAATGTGTGTCTGAAGCACAAGGGTTACAAGCATCTGGGGCTGCATCAGGAGCACAGATTTTCAGATCCACTGGAGGATCTTTACCTAAATGGTAATGAAGTCATTTTCTGTCTAAGTCCCCATTTTCCACTTTGCTGCTTTTCTGGTGAAACATTTATTTCAGTTGCATTGCCTCATACTTTAACAACCAAATATTCCACCCAACAGTGTTTAGCTGTATGTGGGTACATAGAAGTGAGCCCCTGCTGCATGGGAGCTAGAGAGACTTTTGCCACTGAGTTCAATTGGCACTAAAACTATTCCTGTAAAAGTGCATTTCTATAGTTGCACTGTAATATCTCTGCTGCAGACCTCTAGTTAAATGCATGTTAAAGTCTAGGATCAAGCTGCCTGTCAGTAAGCTAATGGTTCATAGTGTAGCTATTGCTGGGATGCCTTTCTTCCATTAAGAGGTGATGTTGCTCTAAGTGGTTTATATGCCCAGAATAATGGTGCTTGTGGCTTGCAAACCTCTTCTCCCATCTACATAGAGGAAGATGCTTGATGCATTTAAGGAAGATTGTATGAGCCTAAAGGTGTTGCTCAGCCCAAGAGGCACTGCAGAGCTGCAGAGTCCCAAAAGGAGAATCTCATGGGAGTGGGAACTTCAGCATGTGGGGGACATGCATAATTTTTGTCTGGGGGCTCATGCAGACCCTTTCACTGATTTGGATTTCCTGCCTCTTCTGGCCTTTCCTCTAAAGGGATATTACAAGCATCAATATTTCTGCATTTTCAGCCCCTGAACAAGCATGCAAAACCCAACAAACTCCTTTACTACCACTGCTCCTCTGCTGGCATAACATGCAGCACCTACTTATTGGTGCACTTATCTACAAAATGACCCTTGAATATAAAGGGGAGAAATATTGGGTCATTCTGGACACATGCTCTACTCCAGTCTGCTGGTCTGCCTCTGGGCTTTGGAAGAGTAGCCTGGAAGGTGAGGTTTGGTCCTTGGTATTGGGCTTTCCCCAGTACCCTGCACTTCGCATGCAAAGTAGCAGACAGTGGATGAGTTCTCCAGCCTCTTTAAAAGCAAAAGAGTAGGAAGAAAAATAAGAGACATTTACCAGTGTTGCAGGTGGGAAGGGTGTTGAGGCCTTCTGCTTTCCTTTCCCATTGCTGTGCTCCTTGTCTCCTTTGGGCCCCATGTTGAAAATCCTATTCTCCCATCTGAGAAGCATTGGCTGTGGGCTCCCTTCAGAGCCCATTGATGCAATCTGGGTCGCTCAGAGAAGGCTGTCAGGGAAGACCGGGTGTCTCCCTGCTGTGCTGACGCTCAGCTTTGCCTTTCAGAGTGTGTGAGGGGTTGGGCTCAACCCACTGCAGCCTCAGGACTCCTGGTGCTGGGGCACTATGTTGGGGACACAGGGGATACATCCTGCAGGATCCACTAAGCACTTCTTTTGGGTGGGGAAAAGTCAATGGCTAAAATGAGCACAGAGTTATCCCTGTGAGGCAAAACCAGTCTGCCCTGCCAAGGGGCAGCTGGTGAATAAGGGGATTTCTAGCAAAGTAACAAAGCCTTCCTGGGGAAAGACAGGATTTCAGATGGGACTGAGTGGATTATGACCAAGAGCTAATCTGTATGTCTGTTTTGTAAGTTTCCCCAGTGCCTGAACTCTTTGCTCAGTAACAGAAGCTATATGTGCTGAGAATAACTGATTTCTCAGAAACACCATGTAAGAACATACTCATGCAGAGGTTCAGAGCAAACTACATCAGTTTATATTTTAGCTGTATCTGTAACACAATCTCTCCCCATTCCAGTACCAGCTTAGTACTGAAGGACCAGATATTTTGTCAAGCACCATGGCTTGATGGAGGTCACCCTTTACTTGGCAGATTGTATTCCTCTTGATTCCCCACCTCTTCCCTTGACCTTACTCTGGGTACTTACACAGGCAAATGCCTGTGGCAACAAATCTAACTACAGAGGCAGTGTTCAGACCATTGTCAACCTCCTACTCATTTACTGCAGTCAAAATACACAAGCAAAGGCAGAATGCAGGCACTCTCCCACCCCAGGGACCACACCATACAGTGGTCATGCAGCCGTTAGTTCCTGTGTTCAGATCAGCTTTGCTGCATAGCAAAAGTCATGAGTGATGGCTTTCCAGGCTAACAGTTACTGCAAAGCAGTGGAAATGAAGTTGCAGGTTCCTGTCTGGACACTTTCTGTTCAGCTGCAGGTTTTTATACAAATTATTTAAATTGTCACTACCTCCACTCTTCCATTTGTAAATCCTTAACATGCATGTTTGCTGTTCTTGCATTAAAGCCCCTGTGTAAAGATATGGTTTACATTCTAACAGCTGCTGCTTGTACACATTTGGAAAAACAAACGGAATGTTTCCTGGGGAATATGGACATAGTTAATCAGCCCAAGGCTGGAATAACAGTACTGTTGTGCTGAGGTATGATGCTTGTAAGCTGGGGAGTGCATGGAAGTTTGTGCTCTGCCTGTGGGAAGTTTGTGTGCAGTTATTGCTTCCTCAGCCCTTCTCCATTGTAGATGCAAACATATAAATGACTCCAGCTTCATGCTGAAGTGGATAAAGATCATAAATATGAAGTCAAATAAGACCCAATAGCCCATTAAGTGCATGAAAGCTAGCAGCCTGTCATATTAAAATTTGCTGCTGATACACCTTTAATTTGCCTGGCACAGCTGGGAAGTGCAGCAATTAAATGCTGTACAAGCTGGTGTGTGTGAAGCTGGAGGGGGGACACAGTTTGTTATCATCTGGTTGTGAGCTGTGGCTAGGAATTTCCTGTCAACTTCTTTTTGTGGTGCCTCAAGCAGCTTGCTGTCAGGAAGTGTTTCTTGTGCCCCTTCCCTTGCTTATATGCTATTTTCATTCTCTATCACAGCACTCTGGAGTATTTTGCTTTTTATGTGAGGCCAGCAGGGTAACTTCAGAAGTTGTTTCCCCTCCTTCCCCCTCCCCTGACCCCCTCACCCTCCCTTAATAATAACATCACAATATACATCACTAAAACATTACTGTTAAGATGTTAGATCCAGCCAACAAATGCTACCAACTGCTATTTATTCCTCAGATGAGCAAGTGTAATTTATGTCTCAAAACAGCGCTTGAAACTGTTTGCCTATAAACTGTCCTTCATCCAAATCCTTGGTTAAAGCCTGGCTCATGCCAGCCACTTGTCAGATATAATCATTCGATCACTCTAGGAAATCATTTTCCGGGGTGCACTTAACAGTAACAGCCTGAATTTGTTCTAACACACACTTTAATCTTTACTCCCTGATACTTCTCAACACCTTCCCTGTCCCAAGCACCTTGGTGCATCCTGCAGCTTCCCCCAGAAAGGATCAGGTTTACCTTAGCAGCGGAGCAGCAGTGCCCAAAATGGAGATTTCAATGGGATCTGACAGAGAGATTTTCCCTCTCATCTACATACTTCTGTGGCTTCCACCTTTGGGAAAATGGCCTATCTACAAGCAGCAGGTTTCCATGTATCTTGTCTCTCGATGTCTCCAAATATTTCTCACTGCTCTTGCAGTTCCCAGGCAGTTTTAATTACTCTGTTTTTAAATAGAGGCGAAGCACCAGCATTCAGTAGTTACTCAGAAATGAGCTGCCAGAAGGAAGTGGGTGTGAAGACCCTCTGAAAAAAGTCAGCCTGAAAAAGCTGGGCTTTCTCTCTCCCAACTTTATTTCATGAAGCTCCTTGTTATCCCCACCTTTATAAAAGCTCCTCTTCCCTTCTGCTCTGCCCATGCATCCCTGTCTGCCCAGGCTCCTCTGGGACATGATGGCCATCCTTGTGAGGGCATGATGCCTGGTGTGAAGTCCTTGCCTTTGCTGTCATTTGGCAAAATTCATCCTTCTTGCCTGCTCCTCAGAAGAAAACTGCAGGAATCAGTCAGGAAAGCAGGCTCAGGGTTGGAACAGTCACAGTATTCTGCTGAGCCCACGGCTGGCACGTGTATAGTGCTTCACCTGGCTGTGCAACCTTACTTTCCAAGATGCCAGGGCTGTGGGGAAGCAGGCATGCAGCTCTTTCTCCAGTACTCTCTGATCCCTGTGCATCCTTGCACATGCTGGTGTGAAATCAGGGGCTTCCCAGGCTTTCCCTCAGTCACCTCCATCCGACCACTTTGTCCTTGGATGGTATTTGCTTTTCTGAGTCAAGAGCGTGCCAGAGAGACGCTCCCATTCAGCTCCGACTGCTCACTGATTTTCCTACGCTCTGCACTTGCTATTTGCTTCTATGGCAAAATTAAATGCTGCTTTTGCTGGCGTGGTCCACAGTTGGTTGTGATAGGATCTTTTTTCCCCTGTCTAAAACGTAAGGTCTCACAAATTAAGAAGCTATAGCCTGTCTAGGTCTTATACCAGTCAGTGGCTGATTCATCAGAGAATCTCCTTGGTAACTAGCTGTTACTCTCTGATTTGCTACAAAAAAAACCCTCTCCCAATTTAAAGATAAAATACAGTGAAAGCAGGAAGAAGAGCAACACCATATAGATACCTTATACAGGAACATATGCCTTGTGTGGATGCAGTTATACTGGATATTTTCTGATGTGTGTGGGAAGCAGCCTCTCTGAAACAGCATGGTATCACCCTGTGGAAGGGAAATGTACACCAGCTGCACTGTTTCTCCTAGAAATCCTTTTTGCTGCTCCAGGGTTAGTAACCCTGTCTGCAGGGTAAATAATCCCACAGGCAAAGATGTTTCTGGCAGCAGTTTGAGTTTAATAAGCCAGATTTCTGGCCCTGTATGGGACTGCTTGCCAATTGCAAAGATTAAGAGAGAGGGTCGCTTTCTGCAGTAGGTGTGCCTGGTTGCTTGATGCTCTCTTGCTCTGGTAATGAGGCCCTGCTGTCTGACCCTTTCTTGGCATGCAGCAAAATGCTGTGTGTTCTTCAGCAGCTGCTCGAGTCAAAGGGAAGATGTTTACTGAAGATCTGATAGTAGGTTTGTGTGTGGGTTGGTTGGTTTCTTTTTTTCCTGGAACCAGCATTGCTGGAAAAGTGGATCCAAGGTAAGGCTGAGAACACTTCATAGTGTTCATAGCTGGTAACTGTGTTCAAAAAGTACGTGTAAGTAACAGTTTGACCCATGAATGCCCAAGGCTGGCAAGCTCTGCAGTGAGAGCTTCCCAGAGTTAGAGGGACAAGGCAACAGTACAAGGATAGGTATTAGTGTTTATGTTGTGTGTCTTGAGCACCTCTGTCTCTGCATGCACACAGCACCTGCACTAGTAGGGTGGTGCTTCTGTGTGTCAGCATCCATGATGCTGAGCCCACCAGGGTAGATAAGGGGACAGACTGAATTCTAACTGGGTGCAGCTGAGCTGCTTTCAATTCCTTTTACCAGACGAATAAGGAATTAAAAATCATTCTCAGATTTCTCTGCCAACAGCCTTCAGATGGCTCTTGGCAGAAGCCAGCAGAGGGAGGATGAAGTCTGGGGCAGGTCCGTAGCCAAGACATTAAGCAAGTCTCCTTCCTCTCAATATTCTCATTAGTCTTATGTGCTCTCTGTCCCATGGCACTAATTCCTCTGAATTAATACAACAAACAGCAGCAAAATTCCAGATCTATTAGATCTTTTATCCCTGCAGGAGGCTTTTGAGCTGTTGTTAAGGCTTGCTTACCCCCAAGAAGCACCCAGCAGCCAGAGGAAGAATCCTGCAGGCAGTTCTGGCAGTAGGGTTGTTGTGTACTATGGGTGTCTGCAATTTGGGGTAAAATTTTTGTTCCCATGTCTAATATCTGGGCAGGAGAGACCCAGCATCTCTCTGGGGAGGCCTGATGCAGCCCTACTCAGGTTAACACATGTGGTTTCAGGGTGTTTAAATCTTAGCAGCAAAATCTTGTGTGTAAATGATGCTACCCCATCAGCAAAGCCTAAAGTGCACAAACCTCCATTTACTAAGTAATATGGCTGATGATGAGCTTGTTCTGATAAATGAGGGTTAAGATAATCAAGCTCATTTTTGATGCAAGGGACCCATGACCTTGTTTTGGATAAGGCATGGGATTTTTGATAATCAAAGTTGTGATAACCAAGGCCTGACCCCCCCCCTCAATCAGGGAAAAAGGGGAGAGATGCTCATCCTTCCCCCCTCCTGCTCCCCTGCTGCCACTGAGAGTGCCGAGGTATGGGAAGGCACGCAAGATCCCACGGTGTCCTGATTTGCTGTGTGGTTGAGTGTTACCATTTCAGGCATGGAGGGAAACACAAGGGGAAGCCTCTCTTCTGCTCTTTCCTGACTTAGTTTTCTTTCTGAAGCTTGAGAGAAAGAGCAAAGCTTTTGTTACTATCAGATCTCTCTGCCTGTGCCTCTTGGTGAGAGGGAAGTGGAGAAGCAGATGAAACCCCTGAGAGGAGGGATGTCTATGGGGTACATCCCATCTGTCTTCATTTCCAGGCTCCCTCGATGGAGGGAAGGATGGAGAGATGTCAGGTACAACAGCACTGGTGTTTGATGTTGGGATCTCTAATACCCAGAGCCATTCTGTGACCATGGTGTGGCTGAAAGCAGCAGGCTGAGAAAAGCAGGTCCATTTTTCTTTTTTTTTTCCCCCAGGGGTAGCAGGAGCTGCATCTCTCCATAATGGGTGTTGAAGCAGAGCCCGAGTGTCATGTCCTACCACACAACTCTCCTGAAGCAGGGTATGCTTCCTTGGAGCCTGTCCTGCCCTGTGGAGGTGGTGGACAAACCTGAAGGCTGTTTACTTTTGCGGAAGCTCTGGAGCAGCCAGAGGGACAGATCTCAATTTTTGTTATATATTTTAATCACACCATTGTGACTTGGAGCATCCTTGCCCCTCACCTTGTGCCTGCAGCCTTCAGTGGTTGCCCTGCACGTGCCTGCAGACAGCATCTCCTCGGCTGTATTATGGTGGTTTTGGTTACAAATTCACATAAAGAAAAACTAAATAATTTATGTACAGTGTTTTGTTGTTTCTGTCTCTGTTGCAGTGTTTTTCTAGTTTGGGAAATGGAGCAAAGGTGACTGCAGCTATTTATAGCAGTGGAAGGTGCATGGATTGTGGTGCCCGCAGCCTGGGGTGGTAAGGGGTGATTCTTTTCTTTTTTTGCTTTTGCCTCTTCCATTTTATTCTAATTGCTGGGCTAATCCTGAATCAGATTTGAACTTAGAGGAATGTTGGTGGTAGTGGAAGTAATGTGCACAGCCTTAGCAGGTATTTTTTATGAATTGGATCTCTTGAGATGAAAGCTTCTTTACTGTGCAACAATGAGCCTGCCACACTCTCAGTAGTACAAATGGGGTTCATTTGTATTAGGAAGATAGAAGCTTATTATTTTTAGTCTGTTCCTGTCGCACCAGGAATGTTAAATGTGATAATCAATGTAATTGAGGAACTGAATGTACAGAAAATTGCAACACTCTCAGGGGTGATAATGACTACAACTGTAGTGATGCTGGAAGGTCTGGGGGATGGGTACAGGTGTGGGTGAAACCAGACTCAGATCCTGACTGTGGATGATCCCACATCATGTTGGGGTCCCTGGAGGGCAGCAGGCAGCTCTTGCACAGCCTTGCATCAGGGTCAGACCCTCTGTGGTGCTGGTGGGATATACCCAGCCCAGAGCACTCGGTGAGAGGCTCAGGGCATAGGGATATGCCTGGGGATGTTCTGCTGGAAGGATATGAACAGAATGAGCTGCTGCTTTCTCCCCTGAAACCTGAGGGCTTGTGGGGGGCACTGTCCCCTTCTGGGGTCTGATGGGGAAAAAAGGACATCCAGGAACAAGCCCAGCTGCAGAATGTAGCAGCTACTTTTGAGGTGACCTTTACTGAGTGTTTGTAAACCTTAATAGGTTAGATAGCAGCTTGCTTTTCCACCCTCTAGAAACAGCAAAAGACACACTTCTGACAGCAAAACCCTCCTGCCAAAATTTCCAGCTCTTCCTCCAATGTATAGGGTTACTAAAGCTTTTCAATTACATGCTTCAGAGCTTGTAAGGTGGATAAAACATGTTTCCAGACTGCTGCTCAGAAGCTGTGAAGCTTTACCCCTGGAAACTCAGCCTGTATCAGGTACCCACCATGAATATATTTAGCTGAAACTGTATGGAAAGCATGATCAGCAAACTTGTTGAAGGACCTGCCAGCTATAGGGGGATCACCTATAGTGCTTTGTCCACTGCTCCTGTACCTCCAAGTAATTTTGTTGTTAATTCTAGTCCCTCCATGATACAGTGGTGGTTTTTGCTTGCTGGTGATTTACTGCATGCAATATCTTGTGAAGATGTGGCAGGGAGAAAGGTGATGTGTTGGTTCTGCCCTGGCCACTGCCCCTTGGGCAAGTAGGCTGAGTGTGGGGCAGCTCCTATGTGAGCTGCTGAACAGAAGCCTCGGTGTTGATGGGTGAGAAGAAATGTCTTGGACCCAGGGAAGATTGAATATATTTTACATAAAGCCTCTGAAGCTGCAAGATCCAGAGCAAGCCTGAAAGCAATGACAGCCTGTGAAAGTGTAGTCAAGTTTGTTTTCAGCACTCTTTTAATTTGTTTTACTTAGAGGAGGGAAATTTTCTGTTAGAAAAGTTGCCTTTTCCAGTGGTTTTCTAGTAAGTCATGACTTTAGAGACCAAAAGCCATTTGGTGCCCTCCCTTTTGGGGTAGCTGCCTGAGTCCCCCTCCCATGCTGGGACATGCTCTTGGCTTGCAGTATTTGAACCAGTGCCCAGAGCTGCCCCACAGCACAAGGCTTTCTCCCTCTGCTAGTCTTGCACAGGCAGCTACAGAGAAGCCATGTTTGCCCATTAAACTCATTTTGGCATATGCAATCAGCCATGCCATGTGTTATGTTTAAGCCTACTGCAATCAGAGGGTAGTTGCTGAGGGAAATCACTGAAGCTAGAGCTGAAGGTATGGCTGTGGTGATGCATTGGCTGCAATGTTCATGCTCATGATGCAACTGCTTACATTACAAAGCAATTATCAGGGTTTAAAATTCCAGTAGCATTTTGAATGTGTGTATGCCTGGGGTTTTTCCTGTTTGCAGCGATGTTTCTTTCATTGTACCTACTTGCCCAATAATGTTACCATTTTAAATACATCAAGGTGTTTTAGAAACCTATTTGTGATCTTTGAAAAACAAAGGTAATCCTGCCAGCTCCATGAAGAACACTTGCTCCATTGCAAGCTGCTCAGAAGGCCTAATTGAGGTTTTGTGCAGGTTTAATGAGGTAACCCCCCTGTTTACCTCATTAGGTAAACCTTTACAGTGTTTCCTGCTGCCTTTCTGAATTTTTGGCAGCACATCCTTCAGCTAGGGCAGAGTGCTTTGGTGGTCTCTATAGAATCATAGAATCACAGAACAGTTAGGGTTGGAAAGGCCCTTAAGATCATCTAGTTCCAACTCCCCTGCCATAAGCAGGGACACCTCACACTAAACCATGGCACCCAAGGCTTTGTCCAACTATCATTGTGAAACTGTCAGCTTTTCTCTATCTGTCCAACCCCTCCAGGAGCAGCAGTCACTCTTGCAGTAAGTTTTCACCCCAAATAACACATCATTCCTGCAGCCCTTCCCCAGTGCTCTGCAGTCTGGCTGAGGGAGTGGAAAGGGTGAACTTTCTCCATCAGCTGCTGAAGTGCAAATTTACTACTGGTATTTTGAGTTAGTGCCACAGTGGAAAGCAGGGTTCTGGGGCTCTGGGCAGCTCCAGTCCAGCTCAGAAGGGCCAGAAATGGAACTGTGGCCTACTGGTAGAATTAATCAGAGACAACCCTTATTGCTTAGCGAAGGAGAGACTTTCTGCAAAGAGTGTGATGTTCAGACCTGGCAATTCAAAACTTCCCAGGAGTGCTGCAATTCTCATAATATCAACAGAATAATTGTCACAAAACAGTTTATCATGTGTAAAATGCATATGAAGCTGTGTGAGTAATTTCCACAGTAACCATATTCACAACCTTCCTATGTACAGATTCAAGCACCAGAATGATGCGTACTTGATAGTACCATGTACATACATGTCATTGCATAAAGCATATGCTCTTCTGGCATGCAGCTTTTTGTTTCTGAGCTTTCTCTGCTTGGCTTATCAGCCCTTACAAAACCTTGATTACTCATGAGTAATATACCCTTGCACTAGGCATACATTTCTGTAATGTCTTTAAGGTTATGCGGAATTCTGTTTGCAATCCCTTTTATAAATAATAATACAAAATGCTTGCTGCTAAATCTGGCTGTCAGCAAGCAAATGCCAGGAACCAAAATGATTATTACTGTTATTTGCACCATTCCAAAATCCATTAATTTGCTTATTGCAGTGTTAGGTAATGAACACTTTTCAGCAAGGTCACAATTCTGTTTTACATCAAATAACTATCTTTACTCATGTATGATACATGAAGCATATTTCTTGCTTAGGGCATAATGTTTTATTAAAATTATTTTTCCTTTGTTCTTTCTTACACATTGTCTATTATGACTCTAAAGATTGCCTGTGTGACATCTCTCTTTAAATTCGATGCATAATTATATAAACCAGAAATTCATCTGATGCTACATTAATAAACTTCTCATTGTTTGTTTGTGTTTTTTTAATGGGTAGGCACACTGCTATTGTTCACCAGACAACACGGATTTAGCTAAGCTTTGTGGAATTTCAGTCACTGACACACGTATCAGAAACAAGCAAAGCAACAATAGAAATAATGTGAATGGAAACTGTTCAGTTCAAACCAAAAAGACTGATGGAAGTAGTAAAAATAGTGAAAAGATGAAAGTAAGAATTACTGAAATAAATATCTGAGATGGGAACTTGCAGGAAAGGTTCACTGCAGCTGCAGATGCACCATGATGAGTGTCAGGCTGGGTTAATTTGCAAGGTGACAGATGTCTTGGGAACAAGGAAATGCTGAAGAGAAAAGCTGGTGTCCGTGGGCCAGGTCTGCTCATGGAGCTGAGCTACTGTCAGATGTGTTTTTGGAGTATCACTGATTTACTGTAGCTGTGGCTTTGGCACTTGTGTTTTAGGATGATTATGCAATCCTAGACCTCTGGGTGTTTTTTAAATCTTTGGTAATGCAAAAAAAGCCTCAACCTGCTCCTGGCAGCACAAATGCAGTTTTGGTTGGCTAGCTGTATGCTGCTTGGTCTACTTCATCCATTTCAGCTGGTGTTGTCTCACCTCTGGCTCTTCCTTAGAGCCACATTTTTTTCTTGATTGGCTATAACCACCTCTTTCTGGGCTTCCACTCCTTCTGTCAGCCACTATACCCAGGTCCTACGCCACCAAGGCTACTCCTAAATATCCATCCATGCTATCCTGACATGTGATTTCACTGTCTCCTTGCTGTAGCTGGAGGGGTCTCAAGGATGTCCTCAACTGTTGTATCATCCACCATGCAAGGACAGAGCCACAAAATGATCTCCACACCTAAACTTGACTTTCAGTTTTCAGAAGTGCTGCTGTTACAGTTTTGTAGGCAGAAAAACCTACTGGGTGGCAGATGTTAAGTGTCTGGATCAGGGTCACAGCACATATCTTTTGAAGTCACTTGATAAACATTCTTAGTAAAAGATGTGCTTTGGTCTGTGATCTTATCCTGTAACAAAAGCCAAGATATGTTCCTCCTCTTTCATTCTAGTCTAATGGTATATGTTGCTCACGTATAATAATAAGTAGAAGATCTTTAACTTTGCCTTCTGATATATGTCTTTATTTTTTTATTCATAATCAGTTCATTGCTGCAGTGGCAGGAATGCAGTGTGGGATACTACTGAATTTCTTTACAATTCAGCATTAATTAATGTCTACTTCTCATGCAGCATTAACAATAGTGTGCCTAATCTTTCAGAGGCCATTGTGGGAAATTCTTCATTCTTTTCTAGCTGGCAAGAAGTGAGATTTGCATTTTAGTCTTTTGCTTGAAACTGCCTCTTAAGGGTTTTGAAGTATTGTATTGTATTGCTCCTTGCCTTGTCTCTTCACGTTTGCCAGTTGGTGCAGGGAAGGACACCTCATTTCCACAGAGACCACGATAAACTTTGTTAGAACAACAGGCTTGTCAGCCCTTATTCCTCTTATTCCAGTGGAGTTTTAGTTAAATGCACTGTGTCACTTGCTACTGCTGAGAATCTCTGCCTTCGCTTGCATGGGAGGGACTCCAAGGTCTGCAAGGTACCTTTCTCACCTGTCCACTGCAATAACAATGTACTCCCCGTGTTGGTGGTCTGTGGCTCTCTGGAGGATTAGATATGAAATTTAGCAAAACTGGGCATCCAGTAGTAAAAATACAGCACTAGAACCAAGTTGCTGTTTATCTATATTGTAAGGCTTGCCTTAATAACATCCCTAGGTTAAGCTGATTTCTTCACAGGTTAAAGGCGATGGTTTACTGGTTTGAAACACTGCTCTCTTTTCAGCACCCTTTGCTGCTGCTTTGGGTGTGCAAGTGTTGTATATGCACCTCAGCCCTGCCTGGGGGTAAAGGAGGGGCTGAGGGTAGGAAATCTTTACCTGTGTGCCTCAGTAGAGACCAGGAAGCAGCCAGGCTGATGGTTCATGATTTATAAACATTGTGCAGCTCTCTGCATTTACTGGCATCTCTAGGTCAGCAGCAGGATTTGGTGTAGACTTTAGGCCTTCAGCACCAAACTGAATGTCTCTGTGAGGATTAAAGGAGTAAATCGCTGTCAGAAGTCAGAGGCTGTTGCACTCCCTGACTTTTTAAGGTATGGTGTAGTGTGTCCTTTTAATATGGACAGAGAGTTGAAAACTTCATTAATGCACTGAAATGCACACAGATTTGTACAAGAGATGCTACTTCCTTTTCTGAGAGCCCTGCAAGGCTGTGTAGGGATGGGATGATTTTGCATGGTAAATGTGGGAATTTCTGTGTGACCTTGCTGCTAAAAGCTTCATCTTGCTGTGACAGAGGATACCACTGGACTTGTGCATGAACTCTTAATTTTTGCTGTTATTAGGCTGCTGAATGAGCAGCTGTGGAAACCAATGGGTTTGAGCACAGAGATTCACTCTTAGGTACAATTTCCTACTGGGTTTCTTAAAGGCAAGAAATCTGGTGATCCAGGTAGGACATAGAGCTCTATGTGGGGAACAGATCCCCTCCTTCCACCTCTCAAAGGCCATGTTGGAGTTGGAAGCACACCTTCTCTGGGTTATACATGCTGCTACTACATCCCCGTCCCCTTCCCCTGTCTGGATGGGGCTGTCTGGGCTCCAAGCACCTTGTCATGTGCAACAAGCAGTGCCCAGTTGCCAGGACAGCACGAACTGCCAGGATGGCTCTGACCCCTCTCCAAAGGATGCAGCTGAAATGCCAGCTGGAACATGCTGGCACATATATCGCAGCAGGTTGAACTGGATCCATGTAATAAGCCCCTTCTGCCTTTAAAAAAACCTATGTAAATTGTATCCAATCGCTAGAGAAAGGGCATGATTTAGTAGGAAAGCGCTAAGACAGCTTATGGGTTTCATTAGCTTCCACTCCTGCTGGCACCACGCTGTCCTACCTTAACAGCTCTCTGGGTCCTTAGACCAAAGTTAAAGAACAAGAGATCTGCGTCACTGTGCCGAGATTATGAACGATGCCACTGTTAGGTCAGATTGTAGGAGTTGGGGGATTTGTGGGAGAGTTTAAAGCTACCCCTGCCTGGACCCTGCCATCTGCTCCTGCCTGAAGTCACCATCTCATAAATTTGCATGCCACAAAGGGAGCTCTCTTGGACCTCTCTGAATCAGGGAGAATTAGCTGCCTACCAGCCTGTGTAAAGGCAAAGTGGGCTGCTCAGTTGCTGCAAAGTGCTTCATGTCTAGGCTTACACTCTGACTGCTTGGAATGGTATTCTCTAAACCTCTTACCGTGGCCTACAAACACCCTGTGTCCAAAGATAGCCTGGGGATGAGACAGCCTCATGGTGTGGAGGGTGCCTAGAGCCTAGAGGTGGCCTGCTCCTCACCTTGTGTGGCCATCTCTGATGCCTTGCCCTGTGTGTCATGTGCATCCGAACCTGGGGAGCAGCTTTGCTGGCTGGGACAGATGCAGCTGAGGAATCCTTCCTGCTAACAAGAGTAATTTCTTTGCTGCTTTTCAACTTTCCAGCCCTGCTTTGCTCCAGGTTGGAGCTTGCCCAGTGTTTGTGCAAAGCAGCAATCACAAAGCCAAATTCTGGGGAAGCTGTGGGCTGGGAATATGGAGGCACTTTGAACTCTTGTGTGCTGGGGATGTCTGAAAGGCCCTGCCTGTGGCCACTCTGCCCTGGGAGAGCAGCCGGGGGAAACTGCTCCTTTCATACCTCCACGCTGTCACGTTGGAAAGAAAATTAGAAGTGACAGTTACTGCAGTTTCCCAACCTTGCTCTCTAGGACTTGGCAGGGAGACGGTGCTCACTGTTACAGCCAACCCTGCCTGACCCAGCAGCTTTGGTGGAAAAACTCAGAGGGAGGGATGCTGGATCCTGCTCTGCTAACTCTGCATGAGTAAGGTTTCTTGCTTTTGTTTTGTTAATTTGAACATGTGTAGACTTTGGTCAAGAAAAATGCACAATGAAGAACACTAATTACTGCACCTGAGGGCAATGGCATCAGCCTCTCCCTCCTGCATCGACCTTACTGGAACTAAGTGGATCCTAAATACAAACTCCAGGGGTAGCACAAGCTATTTAGTAATATGCCATCTCACTTATAAATGTGCTTTGCAGAAACCCCCTGTTTAAACCTCTCTCTTTGCTACATCCACTGACAAATGTAGCTCTCGTTTTATATAATGCTCTATTTCCAAAGCTCCCATTTGCATCTGTCTGTGCTGCATTCATATGCAGAAGTTTTTTTGAAGTAATTAATTGCTGAAATTCCTAATGAATTTGGTTATTAGAGGGGCTTTTCTAATAAAGATAATATACATCATCAGAGCTGGCAGGTTTTTACTGGGGCAGTTTTTCATTGAGTCCAGAGTAGGTGTTGTGGATAAATCTTGTTAGTGCTGTTGCCATCTTCATGGCATGAATAGCTATTTAGCTTGCAAAACAGCAAACCTTTTCAGTGGCTCATAGGTTTTGACATTGCGCTCAAGTGTTCTCCAGACTTTTCCTGTCTTCCACCAATCTCTCACATTCACTAACTTTTTTATAATGCAAGAGAGGCTCCTGCAATGTGTGTCTCAACCTCTGCTGTTCAGACTCCTATGATGGATGCTACCTGCTTTCACTGCAGGACATATCACTGCTGCAGTTTATCTGGCTGCATTATCAGAGAAGTGTAGGTGGAACTAATACTTTGTTCTTAGAACACCTATATAGTTTGTTTGTATCTTTCACAAGCTTTTAAATTGGACTTCCTTTCTGGCCTTCACAACCAGTTTTAGCTCTGAGCTAAACTGAAGTCTAAGAGATAAAGCACACTGTATTTTCTGTGCAGAGGATGGCAAGTTTGTTCACTTTGGGGCATGCTGCTGCTTGCTGAGCCACCTCCAGCTAGTTGCATATCTCTTGAGCCTCATAGTCTGTCTCATAGACACCCACAAGCTGAGGCTATGAGTCCAGAGCTTCAAAAATTTCTTATGTTTGTTGCAGAGACAATATCTTAATGTGTTAGTTAGCATCTGTGATCTCAACAGAAACAAAAAATTCAGTAAACATATATAATTTAATAAGGTCTGTGTATCAGCTTTAGCTAATGCTGACCTTGTGAGAAGTCCTTGGATGATGTGAACTGGCTTTTTGCTAGTGGAAAAAATAAAGTTGGAGCAGTTTATACCAAGCTGAGCATCTAGTCATTATATCTAATGTTGTAAAAGCTGCTGCGGAAGCACAGGCCAAAATGTCTATTCATCTTTGATCCCTTAGCAATATGAGAATGTCTAGTAATCGCTAAGATTAGGGCTATAGAGAGCTCAAATTTTATCCAAAGCTGCTAAACCTTGTTTCAGTTCAGACAGGAAAATACTGAGCAGGTTTCTCCCTTCACTTGTCTCTTTTGGGCATAATATTTTGTGTATGGGGTGCCTTGAAAGTCTTGACTTTGCAATGTTGTGGGTGCTCTGATTTGAAGGTCAGCACTTCTGGCCATAACACCTGGTATTTCCAGGGGAGGCCGGAGAGGGGGTTCCACATATGTACAGAATTGCCCATCCCTGGGGAGCAGAGGTGGAGTTTAAAGTGGGTTTGAGAGATAATGTAAAACCAAGTTTAAGGAATAAATTATCCTGCAAGACTGGGGTTAGTGGCTTCACTGTCAGCTGGCTGTGTGGTGAAAGGCACTATGCGTTTCCAGGTGGCTTTAATGGTACCTCCTCTGCAGGGGAGGATGTAAAGCACAATTGCACAAATAAACAGAATGATGGAGCCAGTAGGTGGCACAGTTGCAGGCTCCTGGTTTCCAATTCAACATGTGCCCCAGCCACTGTTTATAGGTTTTCTGTGCATAAGTACATGTCTAATAAAAAGCAATTAATGAGGCTTTCAAATGTCAATGCAAAAAGCTGCTGAGGCCAGGAGCCAGCTTGCCTTTGGTGGTCTTAGAATCATAGAATCATGAATCATAGAATAGTTAGGGTTGGAAAGGACCTTAAGAGCATCTAGTTCCAACCCCCCTGCTATAAGCAGGGACACCTCACACTAAACCATGTCACCCAAGGCTTCATCCAACCTGGAACATTGCCA
>NDXB01013193.1:140172-151237 GCA_002631895.1 Agapornis roseicollis | reverse complement strand
CTCACCACCCTAACAGGAAAGAATTTCTTCCTTATATCCAATCTAAACCTCTCCTGTTTAAGTTTGAACCCGTTACCCCTTGTCCTGTCACTACAGTCCCTAATGAAGAGTCCCTCCCTGGCATCCTTATAGGCTTGGGACAAGCCTGGGCTTGCTCCACAGGCTTGGTGGTGTGACAGTGGGTTTGCTCTGGAAGTGTGCTTGAACATTAACAGAAATCATAGTTCAGGCTACAAAGTAGAACACAGTGAATGTTACGGTTTATTTGCCAATGTCTTGTTCTTTGAGACTCTGCTCTGGTTTCACATACTATAATAAAAGAAGTGTGGATTTGATAAAGGTTGGGGTGCTTCAGTGACAAATGGAAAACTGTTTTATTCCCTCTCAACTTGTAGTGGTAATGCCATGTATCTGTTTAGAAGGTTCTTTGGAAACTATGTGCATCCCTCCCACAATACTTGATATGCTGGCTATCTCAAACACTGCAGGAAATGTTTACTCTGCCTGGTTTGCCCTTTTCCCTACAATGCACATGCATGAAAGACAATTTGGAGTTTTTGCTTTTTGACTGACAACAGAAATCTTTGCTTCGAGTTTTGGCAAAAAATCCATGGTCCCCAGAATACTTTTCAGCTCTCATTTCGTTTGCATGACTAGAAAGTGGTTTTGCATTGTTTCATTGCAAAAGATTTGCAGAGCTCAAATTGTGTTTCATTGCTGGAAACAAATTCAACAGTAATTCAAGCTTCTATGTATTGTTAAATAGCTTTAAACTAAGATCTTCACAGCAACAATTCCTTTTATCCCTTACATGTAGCTTGGGGCAATAGGAAAGGTAAGGTTTCAAGCCCTAGAAGAATCTGGGTGTGGATGGTGGAAACAATGAAAGGTGCCTTCATTTAAGACATAATCTTAGTTACTGTCAGTGCAATAATGTGAAACTGATGATTCACTGTAGGAACTTGCTACTCCATCAAATGTATTGCCATGAATTATTTAGCAAACCTAATGGGATGTTAATTTTGCTATTTGAGACAAGCAGCCATTAAGCTCAGTCTGAAAAATCAATTTATATATGTCATAATACTGATATCCATTAGAACTTGCTTGGGATCATCCATAGTGCTACCTCCTTACTCTCTTCTGTGGGCACTAGTTTGGGTTTGCATGTCCAACAGCCCTGACCTTTCTGAAATTGTACATGCAGGAGGATGTAAATCTCCCTGGACTTCCAGGGTGGGGGACATCTTGAACGCTTCTTTGTCCTTTCTGGAGCATTTGCAACATTTTTGGGCAGTATGAAGGAAACACCAGCTTCACTGAATGGCGTGGAACGGCTTAGGTTTGCTCTGTGCAGCTGGCAGGACTCACAGAGGAGGTGCTGTGGAGCCAGAGTGGAAGTGAGCCAGGATGTAACAGAGCTGGAAAGTAGCTCTGCAGTGGAAGCTAGGAAACAGTGTAAAGACATGGTGTAGGCTAAGAAACCTAGATTTGGTCTATTGAGGTCAACATCACCTACTGTGAATTAGGTAGGATCAAGTAATTACTAGAAAGGATAATTCATACCAATTTTCCAATCCCTGTAGACAGACTAGATGACACACTTCTGCTGTTGACCCTTCTATATAAGTTGGGTTTTTATCGTGAAGAATTGTAGGGAGGGGAAGGATGGGCAACAGGCTGCAGAAGTTGTCACTGACACTTCCTGTGTGCTCTTCTCTGCCAGTCCAGCAGCCCCTCTTCCTTGCAGATATTTGGTATGCTAAGCTCAATTCCCCTTTTTACAGTCTCATTGCAGAGTATGTCACCTCTCTCTGAGTCCCATAAAAGCATTGAGTAGTTCAGCCTGTGCCTTCTTCAGCAGACCACTGTCATGCCACAGGGAGGAAGGCTGTGCTGCTGAGCCAACTCATTGCTGAAATTATTCCTGGATAATCTGATTATCAGGGAATCATCAGTGATACAAGCTTCCATTGCTGCAGTTGAATAATTTGAAAGTAGAAGAATCTTTCGGGATGCCCAAACTCCATTCTTAACTCTGTGGTTTAGCCTAATTTCTTCCATAGCTTACCCAACCCAAGTATTTGCATGGCCCTGGTGTGTGCTGGGACTGGAGCTGTAGAATGTCAGATTCTGCTGTGCAGGGGAAAGGGCTAAATTATGAATAAGATGATATTCCCCTTAGCATTTTTTCTTGTTGTTTATAACTAGGAGCATGGGGGGAGGTATCTTTCTCTCAGGATATACATCTGGATGACAAAAAAATAGTTGTAGTCAAAGGTAAATTGACCAACCAAGGATCATTTACTGCAAAATTACCCACTTGGTCCATGAAAAAAATAGATTTGCTACCTTGTGAAAACTGCCTCAGATCAGGTGGATGTGCAGGTCTTTGCAAGCTACAACTCCATTTGACATCTCCAGCTGTAGGGCTTAATGAACCTTAGTAGAATTTTTCTGCTTCAGAGTACTCAAACTTTTCTCAAAAATGGCCTAAATCAGAGTCATAGTTTTGGCTGCAGTTAGGAGGAGGTCTTCTGAAACTATATTGTTTTAAAGATCACCAAATATTGCTTCAGTACTTTCAAAATTAAACTCTTAGACTCTGTTTTGGAATAGTTTTCCAGTTTAAAAGTATCACTTACTTTAAAAAAGCACTAGATTTTAAAATATTTAAAGTAGACTTGAAATGAAACATGGACTTTATCATTTAAATTTAAAAAAAAATGTCCTTTTTATCAACGGCAATTAATTTTTTCATCTCTGACCTTCTTTGTCCATCGGACTGGAAACTTCATTATTTGTTCATCTCTACAAGAGATATTAGATACTTAGCAAGCAGAAACACTGGTCTCATAAAATGCATTCTGCTTCTGCCAGTGCCCAACCTGGACCTTGAGATGGGAGAGCACACAGCTGGGTTGGCCTTAGGAAGAGTTTGCACCAGGGAATCCCTTGTTGGGTTTTGGAATACAGAGGTGTGATGTTTCAGCACACAACTGCATTTCTCTTCCTGACATATAGCAGCTTTGATGCTGAAGAAGTAGAGCCTCAGTGCTCTGATGCTTGTGGTTCCAATATGAATATCAAAGGTTGTTTTCCTCAGGGTTGTCACTTCTGTCGCTGAAACATGACACAACAAATCACTTGACTGGAGCAATTTAGCCTTGTGTGAGAGCATGTTCCTGAGTGCACACTGCAAGGTTGTGTCTTGCCCTGCTCTGCAGCAGCTCTGCAGATCCCTTGGTCCAAGGGTGTTTATCTACCCTCTCCAGCCCTCTGTTGTGGAGAACCTTAATACTAAATTAAGGTGTTGTATTTGTGGAAATCAGTCATTTCTTGGTGCCTGTGTGGCTGTGGCTGGAGGCTGCTGATGCAGGGGCAGGCAGAGAGCAGCAGCTTGGCTGCAAGCCCCAGTGCCAGAGCTGCAGGGCTCAGGAGGGAGTGAGGTCCTGCCACCCACAGCTATGGCGTGTGGAGGCTGGCAGTTTAAAAAGGCTCTGTTTACACTGCTCCAGCTTTTGAGGAGGGACAATAAAATTTGGATCCAGCTTTGGTCCTGCTAGGAGAAGGTTTGGTATTGCTTTCCTCCCTCTCCCGTACTCCTTTTGCGCAATATGGGGCACCAGACTCTTTTCTGAGTTTGAATTTTGTTTTGCCTCTGACATCAGAGGAATGGTGCACTTGTACCCTTTGAAATCAGTGCCTGAAATACAAAAGCAGCATATTTGATTACACTGGATTTGGCCTCTGCTAGGCAGTTTAGTCCCTCTGCTGTGGCAACTTGCTCAGAAATAATCTTAACAGATTAGCTTAACTGAAATGGGAAGGGTTCCTAAAACACTGGTAGAGATAAAGCAGCATAATCAGATGCAACATGCCTGTTTTTTTCCAGCACATGCAAAGAGACATGGTAGATGGTCATCTTGGCAGAGACAGATAAGAAATGCCTTGAAGCAGAGGCAAAATTGGAAGATATTTGCCATTGCCTGTTTGTAATAGTTTGTAGAACACCACAAATTAAACTCTGTATTATTTTCTGCCTGCATTTTTGTCAGCCTATAGCATTCTGGAGCATTTATGACTTGGAGCAGGTTTTTTGTGCACCCTTTTTTGTCCTCTAATGTCACATTACAGCTGTGTGACACACCACTGAATCTGCAGCCAGGTGAGGAAGCTGCCAACAGGGCTGTGGTGGAGTATGGAAAACACAACGGGATCTTTTCCCTTGAAGGTAAACTTGAAGTATTTTTCCAGGAAGACAAGTCGTTTTCTCCACCATCCTCTTCACTGTATCCACCACAGAGTAAGCCTGCGTCCTGGTGAGCCTCATGTTTCCAGCAAGACCTTTGCATCATTACAACCCTAGTCCTCTAAAGCCTTGTGCCTATATTTTTATGCCATATACCATAGTAGACCTGCTCCTATAGCACTAACAACAGGCATGAAGGTATGAGAAATGATGGTACAAGGAGGCAGGAAGTTTTGCTTCCTATTTGCAGATTGTGTTCCCTATGAGAGCTGCACACAACCCCGGGCTGGTGAGCTGCTGCTGTGCCTGTATGCTTGAGCACAGGCAGCGGAGCCCAACAGGCAGCTCAGCAGTGACTGTTTGACTGTATGGCTGTCTTTCTGCTTGGCAGTTTGTCCTGCTGCCCTCCCCACTGGAGATGGTATTAATTCTGTTGTGGGACTAACCCTAAAGACAATTTGATCCCAGCATTGAGAATTTTAAGCCAGTGAGTTGGTGCAGTGTCTTACAGGCTGTTACTGCACTTCACTGTATAGGACTTTCTTTACAGAAGAACAGGGCAGTCACTTTGCTCCTGCTATATTTTGTATGGTAAAGTACCAATTTGGAGAGGATGGTGATAAAGCTAATGTGAAAGTGAGAACAGCAGACCTAGACAGCATAAAACACAAGCAAGTCAAAAGCCAGGTTGCACATGGGTGTCCAAAAGCAGGATAAAATGCAGAGATTTTGCAGCTGAAGTGGTAAGTGGCACCCATTACATTTCCAGAGCTGCTGGGGGAAAGGCCAGATTCAGCAGGCTGGTGCCTGGGTCCCCGTGCCGTATGCTAGCAGCCACACCATTTTCTCATGCCCTTGGCACAGAAGGGTGATGGTATGAAATGTCTCTCCTTCAGGAGGCTCTGCAACCAGGAATCCCACTCCACCTGGTCTTCCGCTGTTCAAGGGTCCCTGTGAGGCCTCACTGCCAGCTGTGTGTGAAACTAAAGGCCCTGAAGGCACTTAAAGAACACCACTGCCACCACCCCCCAAACATGCATTTAAATCTGTTTTATTTCTCTTCATTGTCCTGCTTTCTGAGTACTGTCTTCTGATAGCATGGGTGATGAAGGTAAACTTTACCTTGAGGTAACTCTAATGGTTATTGAGTCACTGAATGAGTGTCTTTGCGCCCATCAACAGTACAATCAGTATAAAAGGGGCCTAGCTGCCCTGCAGTTAGACTGAGCAACACAATGATGTTTTGACTGGCAAATGGACCCTCTTGGGATGCAATTTAAAAGACTGTCAGTGAAAGGAGGTGGGATGTATCCCATAAAAACAAGGGCACTGCTGGATGAGCTCTTTTCACCACCCGTTTAAGAGGCATGATAGAAGGGAAATGTTAAAATGAGTGAATAGGCAGTGCCTGCTTCACAGCTGGGTGGGGAAGGGGATTCTGTTTTTCCTGCACATGTGGATTTCACTGATCCTCCCCTGACAGCTGCTTTGGGCTTTGCTCATGCCCAGCCTCTAGATGCTACTGTGCCTTTTCTTCTGCTGTAAGCCCTGCGCTTTGCAGCAGGGAAGCAGTTAGTGGGGGTAGAAACCTCTTGAATGACTAGGACAAATACTCTGTGGTGGAGAATGGGATGGAGAAGCAACAGGGAAAGGGAAGGCTGTTCTGGGCTTGCCTGGAGGGGGTGAGCAAGTGGCCAGAGTCTGGAGGGAGAAGAAAATGAGAAAGAGGAACAACCAAATATAATAACCTCATTCTCTGGTTTCATAGGTCCATGGCAGATTAGGAGGAGCTAATGTGGAGTTGGAGCTCCAGGAAATCAATTCACAGGAGTTTGCACATTGTTCTGTTTGGAAGCATTAACCTGAGGAATTTCTCCACCTACACTTGTTTTAATTTGGATGCATGTTCGAAGAGATTGATTTTTCTTAAGGTCTAAACACTGAATTAAGTATTTTTCTGGATGCACTGGCTCAACCTCAGCTTTTGTAAGGAAGCATCAGCTGGGATTTCACTTAATTTTACTTTGTTATTGAGACTCACTGACAGTAAGCAGTAGGTTTGTGACTGTATTTTCTTCAGCAGCCCTTGAAAAGGCAGAGAGCTCTTTTATGTGTAAGTCTTAACTGTGTTCTCACCCAAGTGCTGCAGGAAACTGGGGGCAAACCAAACTATTGCTGTGCAACAGGGTTGTATGGCATGACATGGGGCTGAATCCTGACCCCCCAAAAACACAGTAGCCTCTTGACAGGTAAAGAAGTCATCAAAGCGTCCTCTTTTCTTAGGAGTGTGTTATAGATACATATGCATATATGTGTGTGTATATACATTTTTTTCCTTGATTGTTTTGTGGTCCTCTGGCCATAGAGGAATGAGAGTAGAGCCCTAAATAAAGTGAAAGCCAGATGGCCCTGGTGGCAATTCTAGTGAAAAACATTTCCGGGGGGAGAAGGAAGTCACAGGATATACCAGAGGGCTGTGGGAGAGGATCCCAAATTAGATCTGCTTGCTGATGATGGTGCCCATCTTCCAGCTAATCTTACTTGGGTGCAATCACACACATGCACACACACACCCTCTGCAAGTACAAATCCCTATAGTGAAAAGTGGCTCTCTGTGTCCAAATTGCTAAACTAGGCATTAATAGAGTCTTGCTTCCCCTATCTTCACCTCACCAAAGAGCTCTTTGTATGCTCCTGCCCACTACTTGTCATGTAGCCGTGATGCTTCCAGGATGGACTGCCAGGAATCACAGGGAGACTGCTCCAAAACCAGCTGTAAGTGGAACCACTACATAGTTTCAGAAATAAGAGTGACTCTGTTCTCTGTAGGTTTAGTAATTCTTTACCTTGAACCTGTGAAGTGCTCAACATGCAGGAATCAAGTCCGAGTGAGATAAAGTACGATTCATTTCAGTGGTATTTTGTATGCAGAGCCTGAGCTCAGGCACACTGTGTTACCAAAAGCTGATAACAAATAGATATGAAACACCTTTGAAATGTTGAAAAGCCCATTTCTTGAATACTTCTAAGCAACACAAATCTTCGTCCTAGACAATCTGCTCCCTTCTCTCTATTTTAATAAGCAAGAAGTATAGCATATGGCTGGACAGGATGCGACAAATATTTTCACATTCACACAGCTCGGGAAAAAAAGGATGTTGCAAAACTTGAAGAAATCCCGGTTTCAAAATACGAGATGAAGAGAAATCTGGGAGCTGCGAGTTCTCAAGCAAGAGTGTGCTTTTCCCTCTCAGGTATAGACCCCCACTTTTTCCCTATAAGCTGCAAGTGGTTCTTAAGCTGTGCCCTTTCAGGGGACGTTTTATTTTTGACCTTCATTGCAACTGCAGCCAGAAGACCAGGTTTCTGTAATGCCAAGCTTTGTTTAATGCAATATGCACTTGCTCTCCCCAGCTGCATTTTCCCTGTGCTCCTTCTGAAGCTGGGTTTGCTGCTGAACTTTTTGTGTAGGTACACTGTGACCCATTTCAGTTCAAATGAACTAGGTTAGCTAAAGCAGTGTAAAATGTAGGTCTCCTGCTATTTTGCATTGCTCTGAGTGAAATCCATTGGATGCAGAAGACCAGACCCTCAGCTGATGTAAGTCAATGTACTACCTTTGACTTTGATGGAAGCTTGCCTCTTTGTTCCAGATGGTACAATCTATCCTGTGTGGTGTTTATTTTAATAGCCTGATAAAACTATTAGTCTCAAGGGGAAATAGTGCCTGGTAGCTGTGTGTTTAGCAAAAATCTGCACCCATGCAAATTCTGTATTTGCTTCAAAGATGTAAACACCACATTACCCAATTAAAGGAGTGTCCTTAATAATTTATCAGGCAATTAAAGCATTCATTGCCCCTTATCCCAGTGAGCTCCATCGGTGATGTATAATCTGAACCCAGCTTAAAATGCTATAATAAGTGAACAGTGATGCAATGTATCAGACATAATGAGAACATTAGGGCAATGAAGGGTGGTTTGTCGAGAATGGTGGATATAGCACAGTAAGTGAAGCTAACTTAATTTCTGGAAGTACCACTGGTCTTGAGGAGTGAGGCATGGAGGGGTGATGTCTGGAGAAGAAATCTCAGTAATACATTCCAGGAAAAGCTTGCCCATTAGGAATTTAAGAGATGGAAAAGATCTGTCTTCCCAATTGTTATTAGTAAGCTTTTTGAGAATGTCTGAGAGAAACAAGCAACCAAAAGAGAGGGATTATAGCAGAAGTGGTGTCTCAGTTTAGCTTTGACTGCTTGTCTCAGTGCAATATTGCTTCGTACTTGTGTAATGAAATATGTGAAAGCCAAGGGAGGATAAAAAAAAGAAATGCTTGTGTTCCTAATTCTGGCCTGGATGTTTAAAACAAACAAACAAACTCAAAACCCCCAAAATAACAACCCACCCCCTCAAACCAAACCAACCAGACAAAAAAAAAAAACCAACAAAGGAAACTAACCGACCAAAAAACCCCAAGAGGTTAGGAGCCCAGTTCACATAGACTTGGACAGTTCATATCCATTTTGAAAATCTCAGTCCCTGCTGTAAAAATGCCAGAGACGTGGTGGTCCCCAGACTCCTGTCTGTGCTGTTACTTCTGCTGCTGGGAGCTGCTCCTGGCAATATTTTGTGGTGTGAATAGCTACCCAAAGATGTGTAGGTCACATAATGTAGTTTGGATGTGTTGCACTGTGCACGAAGGAGGGATGATGGTTTCATCTTCCCACTTTTAATAGTATTTTGAGGTGGGTGGGAATGATTGAGCGCCACTATTACTTGATTTTGAAAAACCGTTCTTGAGCCATTCAGTTCTGAAAAAAGATGGGATGGAAGTGAATGGAGATATGAAAATGATGGTCCCACAGTTCCCCTTTCCAAGCTCTGAGGCTCAAACACATTGGTAAGTGATTTGCTTTAGTGGGAAAACCCCAAATGAGACTTGTTCTCTGACCAGGGTTTGAGATGGGCTACACAAATATTCACAACTACTTGACTGTGGGCATGAATGTTTCGTGCTTTGGAAACAGGTTTGCATAATACTGTTTTTTGTGAGTGATCTTTGCTCTTTCTATGACACCCATTGTTTATCAGTTTAGGAAAGACCTGTCCTGTTCAAGGCACTATTCCATACTTGCTGGTTTATTTGTCAGCCTTTATAGACCTGTATGACACCTGGGGAAACTACAGCTATTAATACTGGAGTCTTAGCACAGCGTCTTGCATCAAAAGAAACTAGCCAACCAAAAGGCATGTTGTGGAGTCCACTGCATGCAGCAAGGACAAGAAGGACATAGGTTGTATTCCAGCCTCAGTTACTGACTTACTTCCTAAACTTGGGCACTTTGTGCTATTATTATTTCTCCTTTGCTTATTTGGTCTCTTGTGAACTCTTTGGAGAACAAAGAGCTGCTTGCTGCAGGATTGTGTGGTGCTTAACGGTGTTGCTATACAGCAATTTATAACAATAGCAGGGAGGGCTATTGGATAGTGAGCTTTATATTAACTAATTTGGAGTGGATCATATGGGTTGGAACAGTGTAACTGAATGCAAAGCTCATCTTTTCCCCGTCACTTGTAGTATACATTAACTCCACTTATTTCTGTAGCTGCACCTTCTCCTTCATATGAAGCAAATGAGAGTCAGTTTCTTATTACAAACTGCCCAAAGACCTTTGGGGCTAGGATCTGCTCTTTACTACAGATCAGAAAGCTTTTGCAGTTGTTGGTAGCCTCTGGAAGAAGCTAGTTCCAGATGTACATGCAGCTCTATTGCTCTAGCCTGCACAGCAACATCGGTGCTGCTGCACTACCCTTCCTGACCTCCCTGGAGCAATAGGCTGGGAATCTGGACACTTCTTAGCAATCCTTGTTCTAGTTTAAAGAATAACTGCATCAAAGATTTAGAATCAACTTTTTCACTGAACAAAACTTCAGGACTAAAGAATACACTTAGATAAAAACATGTGCCACAAAACCAATAGTATAATGTGATACTTAATACAAATATTTGTTGGTTTTACTTATCTGGCTTTTAGTTCTTTGTTGTAGGTTCAAGCAGGCATCTCTCTCTCTCTCAGGTTCAGAAAGGCACACAGAATAAGTGATCTCTGTTTCTGCTGTTAGGAGCCTGCATCTCCTTGTCTTTCCCTTCTTGCTTGGTTCTCTTCTTTTTTGCAAATAAGCATTTTGATGCTGTTCATCCCAATGGGGATCTATAGCTGTTCTTTCCCTTCTCTTCATTCTGGTCATTTGGCTGACATTTCTACTGTCTAACTTTCCCATTCCTGGATTCAGTCTGCTTTTCTTTGTACCCTTTTGAAGGCAGAGCAGTAAGACCTTTTGTACTGCTATGAGACTTTAAAAAAAAAAAACAAACCCGAAACCCAAACCCAGGCTCTTTAGCATAGTCATCAACATTTTCTCTTGAATTAAGATGCTTAAATGAGAAACGGCTTGTGTGGTTTACTGATACTCCACCTCACTCTAGTATTACAAGGACTGCTGAAGGTCCCTCTGCAGCTAGATAATGGTGTTATTTCATTTGTATAACTGCTATTGGTTGGCATAAAACTTAGAAGATAACCTGAACCAAACCCAAAGATCCAGTATTCTATCCTCAGAAAATCAGGAAAACTTCAGCTCTACATTTACTGTGAAAATATTTGACTTGTGATTAATTTCTTTTTCTTTTTTTTTTTTTTTTGACCCAAGGATAAAGATTTCTGTGGAAACAAAGCCTTTAGCATTGGCAGGAGTTCATTTCAAACACATTTTCTGAACACTGATTTGGCAGGTGCTTTTAATGGGATTTACC
>NDXB01013193.1:89340-130800 GCA_002631895.1 Agapornis roseicollis | reverse complement strand
TTTAGGGTGTTTTGGGGGGGGTGTGGGGGGGGGGGGGGGGGGGGTGGATGGGCTGCAAATATTTGCATCTTCCACTGCTATCTAGAGAGAATTAATGAGAACTGAACAGGTTTTAAGTGCACTGTACATTTTAGAGACTTAGACATCAGAGGGTCTTAGTCAGCTGGAGCAGACTCTGATAGCTAACAGCTGGTGAGGCAAATTGTTCTGAAAGATTAAAAGCCTTAACTTATCTTGAGTGGCACTGTAAATGTCTACCCACCTTTACAGAGCATGTGCTGCAAAAGATCAGCTGTTCACTGTGATGAAGGGAAAGATGTAATGAGGGAAAATGGGATTGAAGCAGAGAAGGATAATTTTACCTAGGTGATATGCTCTTTGCATCTGTCTCTTTGTGACAGGACAGTGCAGGAAAATGCATGCAAAAGTGAATTACAGCTGAATGGGGCAAAGGAAGAGCTGTCAGAAGACTGCGCTGGCTCTGTCAGAGTGCTGACCAGTGAGTGCCCAGCAGTAGGTGTATGTCTTGCATTACCCAAAAGTCATTATCTGCTGGACTGCAGAGGAATTCCTATGGCAGAATCACATAGAGCTGGTTAGTGTGGAAGTGATTAGCGCAGTACACTGATTGCTTTTCACCTGGCCTACATCACAAATGTACCAGCCCAATGATGTGGGTATTGGCTCCATGGTAGGGGAAAGTTCAGCCAGCTGTAGCTGGCAGCAGGATTGTCCTGCCTGAATGCCCAACAGTAAAGGAAAAGCTGGAAGAGGCTACCTGGGGCTTTTCTGAACATTTGCTTGGATGGCTTGTTGTCTTTAAAGGGCTGCATAGGAGGGGCTTGAAGGGGTAGGGGCAGGTTGCTGCCTGGGAGGAAAAGGACTGTACTGTCTTTTTTCTTTCAAACAACAGAAAAAGCAACTTTCTGGGAGTTCTGTGTATCTTGTTGGGTAGTGAAAACTGAGTTACTGCTTTTGGATCCCCTCTGCCCAGGCTGCGTGCTTTCAGGCTATGCATGAGTTCATTGCAATGGGAGCTTTGCTACAAGGAAAGAAGCAGCCCTGGCTTATCCCCAGCTGAACCAGACTCATTATGTGTTTATAAAAAGGCTAAATGTCCATGAATGCAAGTGCAAATCTGAAAAACTGGGCTGCCTCCAAATGAGCTGCAGCTGCCATTTGGGTAAATGACACAGAGATTTGTTTTATGCTGGGGAGTGGGAAAGGGGAGGCTTGGGAAGCACTGCACTTTCTGAAGTCTGTGAAACCTGGCTGGGAGCAGTGCTTGCTTTCCCTTGGACAGGATGGCCCTGAAACACCACAATCCTGGCTTGGGCCTTGCCTTATAAAACTTTTCATTAGTTCATCAGAAGCAGACAGTGTCAAAGGCCATTTTTAATTTACATGTGGTCCCTTCAAGGTATGTCTCTCATGAGGTACCTAAAACAAAGCATATTCACCTTTCTGTCTTGTTTAGTGAGTGCCACAGCTGTCTGGCCTTGGGGTAAAGGAAGCCTCCTTCTAATGAGACCATGGGGAGGGAGCAGAGAGGGCAAAGGATGATCTGTGATATTTGGAAGTAGCTGGAGAGGGAGTGGTAGAGACAGGTAGGGTGTGAGTGCAGATGGCAGATAACTTGCAATGGTATTTTCCCTCAGCACATGAGAGAGGAAGGGGAGGCGACTCTCCCACTGACATTTCTTTGCTGAGTAGGCACCCAAAGTGAAAAACAGAGTCTGGATTCATCTTCCCCTGCCTTTTCATTGAGTGTCGCTCTGATAGCTGCCCAGGATGGATTTCTAGCTGTCTTAATTACCTCTAATTAGCTGCAGCTTTCTGGCCAGTCTTCAACCCTCTCCAGGAGGAGATGGCTTTGGTGGGAAGCAGGATGACCTGATTTGAGGCCAAGGAGCTGCTCCTGCTGCTTGTGGCTAGTAAGCCCTTGCATATGTCTTCCCCCAGTTCTCAGCACTAGAAGAGCTTTGGGCATCTTAATATCTTTGGAGATTCAAGGGAAAAGAAATGCTTTAGTTCCAATATGATATTATTATAACTTATTTATATTTGATAATAACTTTGGAAATATACATATGAAAATAATGGGTTTTCCACATGAATTTCTTGTCAAAGATTTCCTTCAGCTGCCTGATTCTGCTGATCTCAGCTGGAGCATTATGTGAGTTTCTGGGAGCTGTAATAAGAAAACAAACCTTGAACAGGGATTTTAAAGTGTTCCTGTAAAGAGACAATGAAGTCACAGTGAAGATTCCCTTCCCTCCTACCCCAAAGCTAGACTTTGCTTTGTGTGCTTGAAAAAAAAAAAGATGTTTAATTGTTTTAGGTGCATTTGGTATCTGTTTATGCAAAATCTAGGGCTTAGCTGTGATGAGATGAAAATAAATCTGGCTTTATTGTTCCTCATTAAAGTGATCGCAGAAAGAGCAGCCATAGCACTAATGCTCAGACATATTTGTGTAAGTCAGACCTTGAAACGAATTCTCTGCAAATTTGTTTGTATGAGGTTTGGCACAAAGCAAATTTGAAACTTGGCATGGCAACAGTGAAGGGAAACCATTCAGAAATCCAGAGAAAGGAGTCTGGCAGCATTTCAGCATTATTTACCTTGATCCAAAATCTCACTTGTGAATACTGGGACTAGTTAAAAATATGCTGTGCTCCTCTCTGTTCTCCTCCTTCATTAACCTGGTAGTACTCATTAACTGAAAAGCCTGTGGCTCTTGTAATCCTCTAATGTCCATCACAAAAATATGTGCTAATTAAATAGGTAACCAAATGGTTCAGTGAGGGAGTGTGATTCCTGAGATGGAGCGGATGTGTCGATGGGTAATGTGAATGCTTTGTTTAATAATATTTAGCACAAATAAATTAAATTTTGGAGCAGCCATAAAAAATTCATGTTTCAAGGCTTAAGGTTTATCTCTGTCAGTATAAGACCTTCATTGGCACAGATTATCCTGCATTTACCAATTAAGGAATTTCTTGTATTTTCTCAGGAAGACTGTTGCTGGCTGGCTTTGAAGACAGGACTTTGCCTAGATGGAGCATTTGTCTTTCTGAGGAGGCAGCCCTCACAGGTGCACTGACCTGAGGGGATAAGGCAAAAATGGGTGCAATTCTATGAATGTAGGAGTAGAAGACATTACTTGGGGTTTAGTCATTGTGCTGGGATTTTCGAGACTGACTGCTAACTTTGTTTTAGGTTTCCTGTGTGGTTTTGGACAATACAGGTCGTTCTTCTGTGCCTCTCCTCATCTGCTTTCAAATAAGAAAATGTCATCCCTCTTCCCACACCTTTTCAGCTGAAACATTGACCCCAAGAGGGATCAGCTCTTGCTATGGGCTGGTACAGTAAGTACTGTACAATCTTGAAAGATTGATGGAATTTGAGGATTTTCTTTTTTAGCTGTAATGCTGTTGCTACTCTTGATGATACGGATGACAGCTGTAGCTTTGCATTTGCTGAAATTTATTGGTTTCAGCATCTGTTTTTATGTTTCACCATCTTATGTTAAAAACTACTTTTTGCACATAATAGCCTGTTTGTTTGAGTCTTCAGTTGTGAAGATGGATAGTAAAGACAATCAAAAATTAGCAGAAAGTGAAGTAATTAGACGATATCACTAGAATTTCAATGAAGAAATCAGGGTTAATTTATGATAAAATGCTGCTTTTGTGACATATGTTCTGTTCTATTCACACAGATTTGGCAAAAGAGGTACCACAGAGCAAGACACATCTGAAATCTCAGGAGCTGGGGAGATGCTGTCAGATATAATTTGTATCAGCTGTTTCATAGCTGGAAATAAAATAAGTTATAGATGAAAAAGATGAGTTAGAGAGCAAAACCAACTCTGGATAAGTGAATGTTTCCTAGTCTTGTGCATATGAAAGCCAGAAATATAACATATAAGATAACACATAAGAAGGAATAGAAAAAAACCACACTATCCCAGGAAATGTATGCATGAGAATCTGAAATGCAGATACTACTTCAGAAAGGGAATATTTGTGTCTGTATATACTGGGAAATCTTATGAATGAAACTGTTGTTCTTCTGGATTTACGATACTAGCACTATTTAATGGCAGGCAACGAGTGCCTTGAAAGAAGAGCTGATGGTCTTGTTCCTGTGATGCTCTAAATACACATCCCTACCTCCACCACCTCCACCCCTCTGAAAAAATACAGTCGGAGAGAAAGAGCTAGAAAAGAGTATGGACACCAATTATTCTTCCAGCTTTTACTTTCCTGGCCAGACCACTATTGCTCTACTTCTCTCCACCCCAGGATACTAGTGATTGCTCAATCTGCCTCAGATAGCTGCAAAGTTATCATTCAGTACCTGTGATAGGGCAATTCATTTGCAGCTGCTGCTGTCCCAGTCTTTCATCCCTCTCTGCTGCTTACAGCAAATAGTTTAGAAATATGAATAATCTCTTCAGGAATGCGAAGCAGCCAGAGGGAACGTGTGTGTGCATGTTTAGTTGCCCAGGTCTGTGCAGGCTTCCCTGTACAAGCTACAATGCCTGCTCATTGCTCAGCATGCTCCAGGGCTATACCCAGTGTTGGGTCAATGCACTTGACTCTGCAGGATGGTCAACAGCCTGCAAGAGCAAAGGTGGCCAAAGATTACTGCTTTCTTAACAGTATACACTATGTTACCTGCAGCTGGCATGTTTTCTCTTGCTGCACATTACTGGTTTGGTACACTAGGTATCTCTGCATATAAGGAAAATGGAATGGCTAGCAGGATAGTGCAATGGTATCTCAAACATGGCCAGCTAATTGTTCCCTGTCCCTCTGAGACATTGCAAAAATACATACATATCTAGGTGCAAAACTAACAGCAAATGTGTGTATGCTTGGGATTCAATTTCTTCTGTGAAAGATATACTCAGGCCTGTCAGACTGCAGTTGATTTGCATTCCTGCTCAGGAGAGACAATAAGTGAAGTGAGAAGTGCCCGTGGGAAGGCTCTGGCTGCAGCAACGAGCTCAGTCCTGCTGAAATCCAGTCTGGGCACTGGCCAGATGTCATGATATGGTGTGATGCTTATGGGCTTCAGCCCTGTCGAGCTCATTTTCCTGACAGGTTCCCCTCAGTGCAGGGCCCTCTTCAGTACCCCTCCAAAGTCCACTGGTGCATTCACAGGGATGGGAGAACTCGGGTGCTGCTTTTCCTCCCATAGCTTGGGCAGTCTCCATGGGGTTGTCCAATGCCTTTTGCAAGTGTTGCACTCATATGTAATGTATAAATGCATTTAATTGATCTTTATGGCTATATGCTTGTCTTCAACCTGGCACAACCAGAGGTTTAATTGGCTACCATAACACATACAAATAATAAAAATATGCCAATTAGGTAAAATTATGCTTATTAATTCAGTAACTACTTTGTGTTATGTATCATGCATGAAGGTCTATGAATATTGCCGTATACTAGCTGTGCTGTCTCATGAGCCAAATATACAGATACATATTCAGCTCTCATGCTGGGGACTTGCTCCTGTGCCTCTGCTTGAAATGCCAGGTTTTAATCACAAAATATAGAGACTTTTGATTTTAGGTTACACTGTTACGGTGTTTATGTGACCATTTGCAACCTTGAAATTCCTTCACATAAAGTCACTTGTCCACAGCATGCCTGTTTTCTAGCCTGCAGGAAAGGTGTGATGACGGCTAGTTGTTTATAGAGGCTGGCTTAAAATGAGAGACATTTTATTTCATGTTCTCACTTCTCTATTTGCCAGGGAAGTCTAAAAGTGCTCTTGATGCCAAGCTGCTTTGAAAATCTAGCCCTTAATTTTAGCATGTCTTTGAAGATAAAGTGTTGCTATTGTTGCTGTTTCCAGTTTTCAGCAGATCCCAAAATTTGTGATACTGTATTTCTGTCTCTCTCCAGCCAAAATAAGGCAGTGCACAGCCACCTTGTAATGAACAGAAGAGCAAGTTGCTTTGTCATACCTCTGATGAGTTACCTGTATTTGATTTCATATCAACTTAGAGACAAGAATCAGGCTGTTCTTAGTCCGAAACAGTTTGTTCATCTTTAGTTGACAAACAGGACTATAAAAGTTTTTTTGTGCTCAGTCTCAGGCTATTGTTGGCACCATGCTCTATAATCTCTTCTATTATCAAACTCCTCCATAAAAATAGCCAGGGTTTTTTTTCCCCTTCATCACTGAGGGATACTTTTCATATTCTAATCCCTTTAGGGTAGGGTGATTTCACACCTAATGTAGTTTTCAAGGCAGAATATATTATGAAGGAAAAATTAAGCAGTAATATTTATTCTCTGATTGTCTTTATAAACTATCACATCTTGGCACACTTAGCTCCTTTATATCTCTGATGTGTACAAGGGATGAAAGTTATCAGTACAAATAAATGCAAAAGTCATTAAGAACGCTCTTGCAGGTGACTGTGATATTTGTGTACAAATGGGGGGTTTCTAAGGCTTGAAGTGTGGTTCAATAGAAATTACAGGGTGAGAGGTTTTTTTAGTATTAACAGGTGTTAAACATGTCAAAGCCAGTGAAGTCAGAGGAGCTTTACAAAGACAAATGTATGAGAAGCATGACAGCTAGTGAAGCTCACTGATGAATTCTAGTAAGATTGATTGGAAAGAATCACCTCAACTTCTTGTGTGTTAGTGGATTTTAAATTAATTATATTTTAACTGCTTTGGAGGCAGACCTGAGAATAAATTTGTGCAGCCCAATGTAAGTGGCTGCTCAATAAAGGAGAGAGGAATAGAGAAGTAATCAGCATTTCAGCTGTGTACAGAATGAAAAATAAATCAAACACTGAAAATATTATTACAATGCCATTAATATAAATCAATTGCATGCTCTATCCTCAGAATCTTTTTTCGTTTCTGGTCATCCTATCTCATAAAGTCTTTAATGGATATAAAAGGAGTGCTGAGATTGACAGTGAAAAGCATTAGAGACATGTAGAGAATTTTGTAAGATGGGAGGCGATGAACTGGGGCTGCTTATGAAAAAGCTTTAGTTCCATTAAGAGGCTTAAGCACCTCAGCAGAACCAAGGCAGACTGTAGGTACAAAACACTGCTCCTTGACCACCTTAACTACTTCCTAGCCCTTAAGAGTTCCTCAACTCAGTAAGCATGTTCGGTTTTTAATTGAAGGCCCTAGAGGCTCACAGTGCACTTCCATGTCACCTATTGCTCCTGCTGTGGGTCACAGAAAGGCTCTTCTGTGCTGAGATACATGGCAAGCAGGAATAACTTTCCCCTACTTATGGGACAGATCTAGACTGGGGTTCTTCCTGAGACTTGCATGTATAGAAACAGTCAAAACACTGCAAAACACTATTTAAAAAGACACAGTTCTCTGAAAGATCGATTGAAGGTCTTGGTCTTGACAGCTGGTTCTGCGCCACATATCCCCCAGTGGAGGTGGGATTTCAAGCCTTTTGTATCAGTGCCTTATCCAGGTACCTTTGTATGGGCAGCATCCAGTGCAGCACACCAGCTAACTCTGAGGATTTTTGTCCTCTGACCCCTCTAGAGCAGGTTGCTAAAATAAAGCTGCTGGTACTTCTGTATCATGCTGTAAAACATTTGCCACATTAAACACATTGATTACTTAACATGAGTGAAAAAAAAAAAGTCCAAGAAATTTCTATCAGTAAATAGAGCATGTATCAGTTTTACTGAGCAAGCTAAATATTTTAAAGGATGTTAGCTCATGCTTTAAGGTATAAGTCAAACATGCAGATGCAGCAGGTTTGGGCAATGGTTCCTTTCTTGGCAGATTCCTCTGCAGTTTTCCTCTGTGCCACCCCCAGAAGGACATGCACAGGCTGGTGGGATCCCCAGGCATGATGCAGCTTGGAGTTCCCATGGGGAGACTTCTTAAGGTGTTTCAGCAAAGGGGAAGGAGACACATTCTCCCTACCATTGAATTTGGGGTAGGTTCAGACCCTTACTCACACAGGTGCTCCTGACATCTCATCCTTTCTACCTTTCTCCTTGTCAAATGCAAGAGAGAAAAGAAACAGCATTTCTGAGATGTAAATAATGTTTAATGAGTGGGCCTTGGAGCTGTAAAGGAATTCATGCACTTATGCTTAAATAATTTTGGTAGTTGATTTAAAGCCAAATCCTGCTGGCCTTACTGAGGCAATTAGCCTGATTATTGCTGGAGGGTTATTTGCATAATTAAGGTGAGCAGTGTTTGCTCTTTATTCTATAAAACAGTTGTCTGTGCAAAAGTAGTTGACACAGTGTAGTGATGCTGAGGCAGTATGATGATGGTCACTGAGAAAAACCTTCAAAGCCAGACAAAACCTGGTGCCTTTCAAAGAAGGATAGATTGACAAGCCATCTGCTTGACGCTGTTCTGAGTGGAAAGCTAAAACCTGATAGCGAAAGATGTCCTTGCGTGTTTTCTCCTTGGGACTGCAACTGTTGTTACTTACCCAGCTTCTCCGAAAGAGGGAACCAGCTAATTAGGTCTACAATTGCCATTTATCAAAAAGAACATCTGAAGCCTCCCAGTGATATTTTTTCCTTCTCTGCCTGCTATTTCTAAGGCACCTATCAGTGTGGTACACAAGTACCATCTGGATACCTGGCTAGTGACCAGCAGGCTGTGATGTGTGAGGGTTTTTAAATAAAAACAAGAGAACAGAGAGTAGAAAGAGTAGACAAAGAGGGAAAACAGTAGAAAGCGGCATGTTTTAATGAGGGCTGAAAAAGGTATAAGTGAACTTAGAAACAAAGAGGAACAAAAAAATTCCTTTGTCCAAGATTTTCTGCTCAAAAGAGAAGTGAAGTATGTGAAGTCTTCTAGGAACCTCCCTAGGTGTATTTAAATTGCCTGGGAAGTGTGCTTGCAGACTAACAGGGCTGCTGCATTGACTCTATAGATGAGCTCTCACCACAGCGTAGGAAGATCTCTGCAGAGAAAACTTCTCCTGCTCTGCTAGGAGAACCTCTGCCCCTCATGTTGGGTGCCAGCACTTATTTACATTCACAGCACAGATGTGCTGGGATTTTATAAGGAAGTGCACAGCTTTGAGATCAAGAGTCCTGACTTCCTTCTCCCTCACCATGAGTTCAAGGAAATTTATAGTTTTTATTTGGTTCATAGGAAATCAAATAAGCCTTACAACATGGGAATTTACCTTTTTGATAGACCTTGGGAGTTATGAATAGCCTAGTCCAATGTTATAGTGTGAAGACACTTGTGTCTTCTTGCTGATGATAAATTCACTCCTGACAGTAGTTTACTGTTTGTGTTAGTGTTGTCCCCCATGTGAGTGTCTGTGTGTTCAGGGAATGATGTTTCAGTTTGTCAGAATGTCTTTGTTGAGAAACTTCTGCTCAGGAATTTTCTCTGAATGATTCTGGAGCAGAGTTAGAGCTTCTGGTGTAATAACAAAATTTTGCAAGTTCTATGATGGCTTTTGACAATCCAGGTCCCAGCAGGGAAAGACTCCTCACTTGAAATCAGTCAACTTTAACACACAGGAAAAAGGAAAAATGAAACCTGCCTAGAAACTCAAACCTAGTTTAAAAGGGGATCCTCTCTGACTGAGCTGAATTACTGAAGACAGTTCTACACAACAAGCATACCAGTGTAGGGAACCATCTAAAGGTGGGCGTACGTAACAAAGACATCCTGTTTACGCTTAACGCACCAGATAAATTGCTTTAAAATGCACAGTTATTTTGTGAGTTCTTAGTGAATAAGTGCATCCACGTATGCATCTCTGAAGAGATTTTTAATTAATTACTTTCAGTCATTTGCTTTCAGTCATTTTCTTCCTGTAAAATTAGAACAATGATGGCATAGACAGGGCTGTGGAGTTTGGCGGGGGAAAGATTATGCTAATCCACTTGAAATACAACTGAAACAGAAAGCAAGAAGAGATAAAAGCAATTCTTTTTTTTTTTTTCCCAAAGCCTGTTTACCTGTGACAAAATTCTTCCAAATCAGCTGCCTACAAATTACTGGATTATCTTAATTAAACTCTACCAAATATGATTTTCTGTGGATTTCACAACTAGAGAGTATGTCTCATGATGTTTTTTGCAAGATGGGAGAATACATGTTTCATGCAATTAATAATTAGGAGAGCAGCAGAGCTTTTAAAGAGCAAAGTAGCAGTAAGATCAACATCTTATATGGAAGCCAATGAAGAGGGGGAATTTGTCAGAAGTTTACATTGCACCCTGATGCATCAGTAACATGGTTTTTCAAAAGTGAGGGGACCTTTCCGTTGCAGATGCTCCAGTTAGTAAAATGCTATGGTTAAAAATGAACTTTCTTTGTCCCTTGCTTTGACTATAGTTTCCTGTGCCTTGAAATATATATGCTCTATTGAAGGAATTGAAAGATGTCCTAGTGGAAGTGATTTTTCCATTTAGGTTTTATTCCTGAAACTCTCATTTCCTGCATCAGTAAACTTTGCCAAATCATAGAATCACAGAATGGTTTGGGTTGGAAGGGACCTTAAAGCTCATCTAGTGCCAACCCCCCTGCCATGGGCAGGGACACCTTCCACTAGACCAGGTTACCCAAAGCTCCATCCAACCTGGCCTTGAACACTGCCAGAGATGGGGCAGCCACAACTTCTCTGGGAAACCTGTGCTTCACCATCCTCATAGTAAAATTTTTTTTCCTCATATCTAAGCTAAATCTCCCCTCTTTCAGTTTAAAGCCTTCCCCGTTTGTCCTATCACTAGATGTCTGTGTAAAAAGTTCTTCTGCAGGTTACTTCTAGATTCCCTTTAGGTACTAGAAGCAATTATAAGGTCTCCCCTTGAGCCTTCTCTTCTCCAGGCTGAATGTAGCCTCCTTAAATCTGGTTTGCAAGGACTGTTTTTCACAGCTGAATTTGTTCTTTCCCCATCATCACAACGGCAGCTCTGGAATTCAACATAATAATCTTGAGAACTGCTCATCAATAGCTAGATGGGCCCCAATGATAGAAGACCAAGAAGCACATACAAGCTGTTGTCCTTTTCTGCCCCTCAAATCTTCTATATTTGTTGGGCAAAAAGGGACAACAGCTTGTCTGTGCTCATTGGTGCTGTGGTTAAGATGTGGTTATCTGAAGCCTCCTTCTGCAGCTGCCTTACTACTTCATTAAGATAGAATAATTAGAGTGTTTAGCCACTCCAGGACTGCAACTGCTCCTTGCTCCCCACATCTCACCCCTGGCTGTGTTGTTCTGCTTTTCTTCCACCAGCTTTGGTGTTTGTTGGCTCGCAACTGGGCTCCATCAGCCAGCCAAAACCAAAGCACAGTTTTTGAGAGGCTCACTGAACTGGCTCACCAGAGGGCCAGGAGAGCCTGGAAAGGTGCAGAAGAAGGTGGCTGGATGGGAATGGGAAAGCAGTGGAAGAACAAGGGACAATGTGAGCCCTGGGGCAGCTGCAAGCTACTAGGGCAACTTGGCTGCTGGGTCCCCAGGGCTGTTCCCCCTCACAAAAAAATCATACATTCCTAACTGAGGTCAGAGAATCAATCTATTTGGCAGGGGCACTAAGGAGCTCTGTGGATGGAGAGGGGACATAAGTCTCTGGAAGGATTTAATAATCCTTATTTCTTCTGACTTTGATTTATCCATGGGCTGTAATGCTTTAAGTGCCTGATATTAATTAGAAGTGGTAGGGAGTCCCAAAGGGATGATATTCCTGACCTTCTCACCATTCCTAGTCTGACTTATTCCAAATTATTGCTCTGAGACATTATTTATTCACTCAGGAGCCTTGCGTTTATAAGGTCTATCTAAATTTGAAAATAACTAATGGTTGTCAGTAAGGAGTACCACTCTGCTGAGATGGAAAATAGCTTGCCCAAAAGTAAAGTACAGCCAAGTATATTGAATGTTTTCTGCAACACTTCTTTTAGGCAGGCAAAGTTATCTTGTCCCTTCTTTGGTATCATGCTTCAGCAGGCACACAAGGAGAGTGCCTGGATGGTGACCTTGGACAGATGAACCTCTTTAGGCTTAAGCAGAAACTTCAGTCCCCCTCTGAATCACTGATCCACTGAAAGGAAAGTGGGGAAATGGGACAAATGCTCTTTTGTCTCCTCTGGTCTTCAAACCCCTTCTGCCAGTGGTTGACTTAGAACAATGCAGTGGCTCACAGAGTGGGAGGAACACTGTGTTCAGACAAAATTGCTGGGTATCTGGGAATGGTCACGATACAGGTCTTGGCTCCTTATGCCCATCACATCTGCAGTCTGAGGATTCTGCTATAATCCCTTTCAGTGTTTTGGAGATGCTTAAGGTTTACAGACAGTTTAAAATGTTTCTTCTTTCCTCTGAAAGATGCCTTCCCCACTGTTTTTGGGTCTTCCAGTCCCCTGTCATGGGAAGCTGTGGTTCACATCAGGGCCAAGGATTCAGCAGGTAGGATAGGCTGGTGCAAGCTTTGATTAGGTTTTGTTCAGTTATGTGATGCAAATGACTACCTAAAGAGCTTGTGCATTTACTGGAGTAATTTTGAAAGGCTGATGAGGACCTCAGAGTCACCATGTCACTCCTATGAGGTTCTAGAAGCAGATGATAAGAGTGGGGATGCCCAGGTGCACTTGTGACTGTTGATGCCTCCAACATTTCAAGGACCTTAGAAGAAGATGCTACAGTTGCAGGATGTTGCTGTGTTTTCCTGTGGAGCTTATCAGTAGGAGCTCTTTGCTCCCAACCAAACATCAAAGACACTAAATCACGGACCAGAGGGGCAACCAGCAATGTGAGCATAGAGAACTGGGATTTGACTTTTTTTTGTTTTCTCTCTAATAATTAACTGCTTCTTTAAAAGTGATCCATACAAAATTATTCTGCTTGGCACAAGCAGAGATGTGGGTTAATTATGAGTAATAGGACAGTTTTATATTAAGAAAGAAAAAGTGTTTGAAGATCTAATAGGGCTTTTAGTGGTATTCAGGGGAGTTTTAATTTGGGATTTCATTCCAGATTACATTGAGTTAATTTTTGCCCTAGCAAAGATCCTCTGTGTTTGCTTTGATTTTAGTTCCTCTGATTCTTTTCATTCTCTTACTCTCCCTAAGCAGTTTTAAATGTGCCCTGAGAGAATATGAACACATGTGTATTGTCTGTAGTGGCTCTTGCTCTGTGCCTTGCACACAGTGTTTGCTGTGTGCAAGTGTTTCTGTTTTTAGAATAAATATCTAAGATGGTTGGACCTTAAAATAACTGAAAATGTAAAAAAGACCACCTAATGGGGTCGTAAAGCTGCTGGTTGGTTCTGTGCAGTCACAGCACACACCTGACTTTCTACATAAAGTAGTTGGACAATATAGCTCACTCAGTAGGAGACTTGAGGTTTCCTTCTCTATAGCATAAGTACAGAAAGAAAATAATACAAAAGGCAAATATAGTCATGTTTTATAACCTTTTCCTCCTCATTTGTTTCTGAGTCAAAAGAGCTTGGTGTTTTGGCAAGTGATTTTTTGTTTTATCTCTGGTAAAAAGCACTTGACAGAAATTCTTTGCCCAACTGATTTTCACTGCTTTTAAGCCATGCACCAGATGTTAGTTTTCTTTTTGTCTGTTATTTTCACAAGTCTTTCATAGCTCCTTGGCGTGTCATCAGATGCCTGCATGACAAAAGTTAAACCACATCACCCACTTGCTTGACTGTACCCGTGGTGAGCACCCATGTAGTACCTACCAGCACAGGGAAGAATTGGGAGTGACAGCACCAGGGCTTACCATGGACTGGGTCTGGTAAGACCATAAACCTTGGTGTTAATGACCCAAATTAACTAGATTCGTTGTTAAAAATTATATTGCTGTATCTATGTACTCACACTTGTGTCAATCCATACTTCCTATGTACACCCTCTGTGCAGCTGGCCCCTGCTCTGCCAGTGATCACCCTTATTTGTTCACTCTTTCAGTGTTTTCTCTCCTGCACTCAGTGCATCTGTGTTGATGCTCTTTCTGTCCTCCCTGTTGGCTGTCTTCATGTCATGCAATGTGCAAGAGAGGCTACAATGTGGGAAATTTAGAAATTTCCATGATGGTGTTTTTTCTTTTCTATTTGACTGCACAGTTTCCACAGGGAGAGTTAGGGAAAATACAGGGACATAGCAAGCACTGTAAGAGGATGGCCCATGCAGTTTGTGATGGATGATGCTGACTATTCATTTTAACAGAGCTTCAAGAATTCAAACATTTTTCATGAATATTCATATGAAACAAAGCTGTTTAACCTGGCTCTCACATCTGTCTAGTGGGAACACTTCAATGCTTATGTGTTGCTCATATGACTACTTGCAAGACATGAATTTTAAACCTGACTGGTCAGATAGGGATGGAAATCCAATATAAAACAGTATACTTGGTTGTGAAATTTGCAGTTCACTTTCTCTAAGTTAACTACGCACATTATCTAATCAAGGAACACCACATGACTGAACTAAGCAATGCAGTATGAGTTTGCAAACATTTGCTGTTCCCTAAAGATCTGTAAACCAAGAGTTGTACACTGAAGAAATTCCCAAATATCAAGTAAATAAATTAGAAAATTGCATGAGCTCCATAGACAATCCATAAGCAGAAGAGTGAGTGAGGTTTGTGGCAAAAAGTACTCATGGAGCTTCTGAAGTAAACAGAGAAATTGTTTCTCAGCACAGTGAATCAATCTGACGCAATTTGGTTCAACATCTGCTCTATAGTGATGGAGCAAAGAGAATGCTGAGAGATTTTGGAGTCACTTCTGACAGGCCCTAGATGAATGGATATTTGCTGCTGGCAGAAGTTTTTGTAAGTGGACTAGTTCTGAAAACAGATTTAGTTCTGGATCATGGGATTTGCGTTATGTCTTATTTTGCACTTGAAAATGCCTGAAACATTAACCTGCTCCAAAAATTTGTTTAGCAGTTTGCCTTATCTGGAGCTGTACATTCAGCCTCATACCCTGAACACCACCGTATGTATTTCCACTACACCAGTAGTATGCCTTCCTCAAAGGTGAGAAGAGTGCACTATTTGAAAAGCAGAGATATTACACTGTCCCTTTTGCAAAGAGGTTGGGGGACTTACCCAAGTCCCCTGAGAATCCTGTGGCTGGGCACAGGCTGAACTCAGTCTTTGACTTCCTTGTGGTTTTACCCATTCAGCCCCTTCCCTCAGAAAGGCACTGAAGTAAAACAAAGTAAAATAATATAAGCCTCTGGACAGAAGTGAGACAAGAAGGAAAAAAATACATACTCGATTTCCACATGCATTGCTCATTTCTGACACAGATTTAATATCTCTACATAATATCTCTTTGACCCATACTGCAGACCACTAGAAAAAATTTCTTTGAGAGAAAGTTTTCACTCTTATCATTATGTTACTCAGTAGTGTAAATAACACAGATAGAAATGTTTTTTTTTTCACCCATTTTACAATGCAAAGTAATGCAGTTGCCTGAAAAGTTGTTGCTTGGATCAAATGGAGAATATTTATGTTTCCTAAGAAAAATTCTTACCCTTCCTGATCCAATATAGCTGCTTCTCTTTAGCCCAATCTGTGTTTATTTTGATGGAATGCATTTAGCACTTTAGCTGTTAAATGGTCATTGGTGTTTTGTCATTAAATGAATTATATCATGACCTATTTACAATATAGTATAATACACTGAATTCTCCTTAAAGGGGCCATTAGTTAAGATGGGTAAATTCAAATTATTGTGTAAGTCCCTGCTAGATAGGGATTCTTTTTCTAATGAAGATTTAAAGAAAGCAATCAATCTAACACAATTCTCTAAGTTGTGAGCCTTTGACAACAGTATTGCAAAGTATGCTTAATGACACCCATATTAAAGTAGATTTAAAATGACATCATAACCTCAATTTTAAAACTTAGCACAGCAAGTGATACCATAGCTCTTACTGCAAGCTATGACTCTTTGTGTCTTTAAGTGCATTTTTAAATGCTCCTATGAGAAGCATTTCAGCAAGCAGGACATTTTATTGTTACTAAATACTACTCGCTCTTATGTATCTGTTGTTTGGGAGTGAAAATTTAATACACAAGTCAAAATAATTCATCAACACAAGGAACATTGCACTTGGATCAAATACACCCATGATAAGGATTTTGCATATGCAGGGATGTAAGATTTTAATTCAGTCAGTTCTTGTTACTTATCTTGGTGGGGATCATATGCAGTGACAAAAATGCAAACTTGCAATCCTGTACTGACAAGGACCCCATGCAACATAGCCTGTTTTGCCACGCAGACCTGACTCTGATGTTCAGACACTTTCTTGTCTGGTAATGATAAACAGGCACAGCATCAAAAAGTACATGAGGCTTCTAACTTTGTATATCATCTCTTGAACTTCTGGCTGGGAAGAAGCAATCATTTTCAATGGGAAGCTTTCCTGTTATACTACTGGGTGTTCATTCCCCCCTCAGCCCTCACTCACAACCCTTACAGCATCCAGCTAAACATTGTTTGCACCCTTTCCCACACTGTTTTTCCTCAGAGGGAGGGAGAGTGGCAGGGGGCTGGCAGTGGCACAGGAGGAAGTAGTAGCTTTTTCTGTCTGAAACTACAATTCTCGTCCAGCAAGACAATGCCAACAGTGCAGAAGAAGCTTTGATTATGCAAAATGGATGGACACATTGCACCTTTTTTTGCAATAGGTTATAACCTGAGGAGTTCCTCAGCCAGAAAAACCCTCCCATAAACACATGCACATCCCACACCCCCCCCGCCTCTGTTTTCCCCTTTTCAAGTGACATCGGTGGCACTCCACACATTTTACATATTAATAGCATGTCTCCTTCATCTTACAGGCTACATAGCTTTCTTCTTCCCCATTTATTTTAGGGCAGCTTCTCCTCTGCTTCTCCCATCTCAGAAACAGCCCAGCTGTCTCAGTAGAAAAGGACTAAAGTGTTTTCTGCATGACCTCTATGTATTTTACTCCGTGGGAATGGCGATGTGGAATGCACACTCAGCAGGCAGCAAGATTTGAGCCAGTTTGTCCTCAAGGCATTTCTGCCATAAACCGCAGGACTGTCAACAGTATTTGCACCCTTGGCTCTCCCCCCTTCCTATCACCCCCTCCCCACAGCCGCCTCACCGCTGCCGACTGCACCTGGCTGTGCTCGGAAAGCCAGTGAACAAAACACAAACAATAGGCACCGAACAGCAACAGCTCCCTTTGTTTCCCATGCAAATCCTACCTCCGATAGTTGTCACATCTTCCTCCGAGGCGAAGCCTAATTATTAATAAACAGAGATCCAGCAGAATCCTCCAAACTGCCACCAGTTGTTAAGCGCTGTCATTGTTCCCTCCTGGTGCTTAAACCCTTTTTGACCATTAATGTCACAACCCCTGCTAACTCATAGCTTAGTACTCCCTGCTCAAAATGTCTGAAATAGTTTGGAAGGACAATAGGAATGACAGGCACACTAGACAGCCATGCTTGAAATTAGTTATCTCAAGCTGATTTAAGGCTGTTTCATAGTGCTTTTAAGGCATTGCACTTGGCAGGGTTTATTAACCTAGGCTAGACATGTCATTCCTGCTTTTATTCAGTGCTGTAATACGATGGCTGCTAGAAATGCAGCGATAGGTCTAACTCCATTCATCCCTACATAGTTTTTAAATCTCCTCAGTGGAGGAAATAGCTTCAGTCATCCTTAAACTTACTGAGGCTATTGTTTCTGCAGAGCAAGGTTTCACACATTGTTTTGAAACTGAGGAGAAAATCACTCGCGGGAATGGAAGGTGCCGTAGCTCTCAGGACTGATGTGAACGGCAAGAGGAACGCGACAGCATCCACCCCCACTGTGAGCTGAGGCTGTCGCAGGGGTGAGTGGAAGCAGCGATTGGCGGCTGAAAGTTCATAAAACTCCATAAGGGAGATGTGGCACAAAGTGAATGAAGGGGATGTATGGACAGTACTTTGGTTTGTATTTACAGAGTGACAGATACCTGCTACAGGTCCTAAAAGGCAAAACACAGTTTGCAGATAGCAGGGTCTTACAATCTAAATTTACAAGTTGACAGCACCTGGGATAAGCAGAGTAAACAAAAGCAATGCACAGCATTTGCGGTGCCTGTGATGTGGAGAAGAGGGGTGGTGAGAGGATGCTGTTGGAGACTGCTGTTTTCGGTAAAGCTGTGCACATCGGTAGAACCCAGGACAGAGACATTAGTGCTCTTCTGAGATCCTGGAGCCTTTTTCTTCTTCGTTGTCAGTTAATAATCAGACCAGGTCAAGATGGATCAATGTGTGTTAACATCTGCTGTTACTTCAGCGTTGCTGATTCCAGTGTGGTCCCTAGCGGACAAAGGTAAAAGCCACCAGCACAGATGGTGCCAGCAGCAACCGCACGCGGGCTGAAGGCAGGCTGGGAGAGAACAAGACAGAGTTAGCTCTTTTGCTACTTGTTTAGCATGTTTAGCACCTGCCTGATGTTTTGGTACCACCTAATTCACAGCTGTTAGCTTACAAAGAATATACCATGCATGGAGACATCTCAGAAATGAAAGCCATTTATAGAGATTAAGGGGCAAAACAGATCACAGTGAAAACCCAGCTGTTATTCAGACCATGGAGAACTAAGGGGTTAAGATAACACTAATATGCATTAGGTTTTAGAATGTTTGGATTGAGGGCACTGAGGGCTAGTTAAGGTCTGATTCTTCTCTTTGAGAAGCTCTGATTCGGATTTGTGTTCTACTGTGACTGTTACAGGCAAACTAGATGATCTTAGGTCCTTTCCAACCCTAACTATTCTATGATTCTATGATTCTATTTGAAAGTTGCTCTTGCAAAAGAGGCTGCTGGTCTGTGCTGAACAGGTATTAAATTCTGCCTTGTTCCTGGAGAGAAAAATTGCCAACTCAAACCACCCCTCTTTTTTTTCCACATGACTTCCTGCCACCAGCACACCAGGTGCCCACACTGCCAAGAGGTTTACCAAACACCATGTCAGCGTGTGTGCTCAGTGTGGTCTGCAGGTCTGAATTGGTCTTCATGGAAATTTGAGTGAAAGCAAGCTTGTTGCTGGTGCAGGAAAGCCATAGATGCTGATGGGGACATCTAGGGCTATGACAAGCATGACATTTGTCCCTGAATTAGCACTGCTCATAACAGGGCTGCCTTTACACTCTGTGCTTCCCATGCCTGTACTTGCTGTCACTCTTGGACATCCTTTCTTCCCTGTTTCAGCTCTGCACTTTATACAATCAGTTTGTTGGAGGGGAGGTCTCGACGCTCCAGTTCTGTTTCTCCATTTAGAGCGGGGGATTATTATAACCTTAAGCTTCTCCCAAAATTGGTGCGAGCAAAGGGGACTTCAAAGTTTGTAGGCATGAATTTCAAGGTGCATAGTTACATGCTGACTGCTAGCATGGCTGCCAGAACAATACCTGCTTTGTGAATAATTCATTTTTCCACTGCCATCTATCTAGCATCTTTCACAAGCATTACATTCACCTTAAGGCAGGAAAGAAAAAAGGGGAAAAAAAGTTTGCCTTGTCCTGAGCAATATACTTCTGTCTCATTGGTTTGCAAGTTGTATGACACAGCAGTTCAAAAGACATTGGGTTGCTATTGAAGATACACTGATTTAGGGGTACTGACTTTCTTGATGATCTTTTGTGGTATTTTAGCACTGAACTGGGCACAACAGTGTTCAGTGACAGGTTAAAGCAGGTGATATTTGCAACCCATGTTCACAGTTCTCCCTTTATGCATGCTGATAAAAACTGGGGGCTCATAAAAATATGGATGACTATCCCAGCTCCTCCCTTATGCAGTAAACAAACTAGCCATGGACCTCCCTGCCACAACAATCCCAAAGGCTTCAATCCTTTGAAATAGGTTAAAGTCAGTTGGATGAGATCAACACATGATAACTACCTGTGAGGGCTGAGTAACGTCCTTATTAATGTGACGTAGTAACTGAAAGGGGGAGGTGAACCATTCAAGGTGCAAGAGCTAGGCTAAAAGGTAATGATCAGAAAGATCATATAGGGTCTGATTAGTTCAAAACGGTTCAGTGTTAGGGAGATATTCTGTGATACTTGCCCTTTCCCCAGGCATTTTCTAATGACTTAACAGCAACAGCAGCTGCCATCATCCCATCATTGTTCTCCCTATCCTTACCAGGGTTCTACTGTTTTTGCATTTTTCTGATGCACCAATCCGCTCTTCGGTGGAGAGAAGATACAAAGAGTGGTGGAGCACTGCTCTGATCTGGTATGACAATTTTCTGTCTTCCTGGACTGTGGGAATGCTGCAATGTACAATTGTCCTGTTGAAACAGAGGGCACACATATACTTGAGCTTTGCCTTCCATCAGCAAAACCCTATTGACTCCTGTAGGAGCTGAGATTGCTACTCAGCCCTGCAGAGGTAGACCCTCTTTGAGAAAACTCATTGCTTGCAAAGGAGTTGCAATGATTTAAAATGCCTCTGTTTCTGACCAATATTTGCTTAGGAAATGGCCAAGGAGGATGATAGATGAGAAGAATTCAGGAGATTTGTAGTTTGCATGCTCACTGTAAGTCAAACAATATAATGAATGGAGCAACTAGTGCATAATTTCATTATGAGTCATCCTAATTATAAGAAGAATTTGATAGGTACATAACTAGAAAGTGTAGCTATCTGTTACAAATGCACATTTCTAATTGCATAGGGAAGTACACAATGTAATTAAAGATGCAGGTTCATATACAATAACCTTTTCTTCTCCTGTTGTGACAAATTCTCTAAGAACAGTGTGAATTTGTTCTGAAGTTGCATACCTATCAGACAGCATCATTTCTACCCACTTGCTGAGTCTTTTTGAAACAGCAGCAGGATGTCTCACTAATCCATAGATCCTTGGTGAGAATTGGGTATTAAAAGAATTGCAGGAATGATCTATTGATAGCTCTTCCATGCTGGGTCTCTCTGTAGAGTCTCAGTGGTCACTGCAGCATTAGGCTGGCAAATAATACAGCTGCAATGTGCATGGCAGCTAACAGGTTATATTAAGTATGTATAAGTACAATGTATATGAAAGTTAGTCTTAACATGAAGAAGAATACTTCTGAAGAGGCCAAATTCTGTCATACACATCTAGATACTCTTGGGCTTTGCAGTGCCTGAACTCAGGACTGAGTTTTGCAGAGGGCAGCTATTTCCTAAAAAGGATGAGTATAATGTAGAGGCAGAAAAATTCCTAACAGTTGTCCTGGCTACATGCATTAACCCTATCTCTCTTTTAATGAAAAAATTATCGAGAAAGTTGGTTGAAGTCAGTTGCTGTGTTTACAGCTCTGGCTGTCTCCTTCCTTTTTCCAGTCCTAAAACAGGCAGCATCTGTGTCTTCTACACCTTCAGATTGCAACAGTTGACCTGCTGCCAGAGGAAAGCACTCAGGCTATTCTGCGTGACTAGTCATAAACCATTATCTTTAGCATAAAGTCAGAAATCACTTCTTTACTGATGGTGAAATGCAACCCTGTGTTTGGCCATAGTCTTGCAGTCTCTCTCATGCTGAGAATCATAGGACATAGGTCCTGGAAATCTGTTCATTTAACTGAGTTATATTACACTGACTAGCTAATCACTTCCACATGCTGTGTGATTGTCCCCCTTTACACGCCAATTCTGTCTTTTTCTTGCATAGCTCTTTTTGAGCCACTTGCCTAGGAGCAAATAACTACATCTGGAGTGTTGTTAAATGACCCAGAAGTTGCTGCTCTGCAGTCTGATGATATTTGATGTAAATAGGTGGCTTCTTGTTGTGAAAATCTCCTTAGTTGACAATTCATTGGGTTCTTTTGACAATAGTTGTCTGAGGAGTTAAAACACAGGCTCCTCTTTGCATATTCACGCTATCATTCTTACAGAACTACCAGTATTAAATTCTTCCTGTGCAGTTTCAGTGGAGGCCTTTCTACTCCACATTGGTTCGACAGCTGCTGGTGCTCACTGCTCCTTCTCTTTGCCTTCAACTTTTGCCATCTGCCATCATTAACTTGCCCAGGTGTCGGAAATCTTCTTCTTCTTCTCTTGTAAACATTATTCTGCCTTCTTCTTCCCTAACTCAACCTTCATTTATATAGAGTCTGCAGGCTAGCTGTTCTCAGAACATCTGCTACATTTCATACTTTATGGGGGCGGATGGGGAACAGAGTACATATACTTGCTGGCAAAAATAAAGATTCTTTAACCCATCCTTTGCTTTCTATCTTCAAGAGCTTACTTTTTTTTCCTGCACTTCTAGATGTGCCAGTTAATTAATACTTGCCAGCTGGGATGTTACCTAGAGCAAATGCACCATAAAACAGAGCTAATTTTCAGAAACATCAAAGCTTCTACACACTGCATCAGTGTTAGTCCTCAGTGGTATCAAGGAGCAGCAGAGAGGGGACATACCTAAACAGTTATCAGAATAAATCTTTTTTTTTCCCCTCTTCATACTGCTTCTGCTGGTGCAAAGAGGGACCCCTCTACTGACTTTGGTAGGTTTTCTGCTCAGGCATAGGTCAGGCATCCTTTTATGATTACTTGGAAAGGAAATCCAGACTCAAAGAGCATCTTTCACAATGATGGGTAGTGTAAACTATTGAATTCTTTTGGCAGAGATGATGAAATTAAATGATTTTCTGGTGTGCCCAGTCCTCTTCAGTAAATTACTGAAGATTGACTATAAGTTTGAATGGCAACAAAACAGAATACAACAAAACAGGTTACTTACACAATGCTGCTTGCTGGACCCAGTGAATGTTTACTGCTTAAAGGCTACTAAAATATGTATCTGAGGATGCACACACAGTTGCTGGGGATGGTCTCCAGGCTGAGTGCTGAGTAATTCCAACCTGATTTCATGCTTCAGTGATTTTACTCTCTTCAGTTTGGGTCTCAGTACCAGTGCTTTCAAAGCCTGATTTTGTGTGCAACTGTTGGGCAGAGATGGTTTCCTGCTCTCAACAGTTCTGCTTAGCAGCAATTGCTGCCTGCTGCTTTCCCATTTGTTAAGCAATGGATTACTGTTCAAATATTTGTAGCCCATGTTGGTCTAAGCTCTGTGTGCAATTCCCCAAATTTACTCCTCTCCTGGAATGCTGTGATCAGAAGTTGTTTCTTGCTTGCTCAATAATTTCCTGAAGCACTGCTCCAATCAATGCTGCAGTGATTTCCTTGCTTTGTGATGGATAATACATTGTGCTATTCACCTTTCACAGAAAACCCAAATTGGTCATTTAAATACACTCTGATTTTACATACAGTGCCTAGATGTTTCTTTACCAGCTCTCAATGGCTTTTTCTAGCCACGCTTTCCTGTTTCTATGTTAATATTACATCTCCAGCCACTTGAGAAAGATATTGCTAGATAATTCTTTCCTTGCCTTTTTTCAACTCCCAAATCATTTGCTATGCAGAGCAATCCTTTCTTCAGGACTCAAGTATCTCCTTTAATCTAGTCTTCCTTTTATTCTTTACTCAGCTGCTGCTTTGCTTTGGTGGAATAGTCACTTCTCTGATGAAGCTCATGCTGCTATTTCTGTTCTCTCTCTTTTTGAAAGGTCTTTTGCATCAGTGAAATGCCTGTTTGGGTTTCTTTGATGGCTTGGTGCTGTACGCTAAGCTCTACATGCCAGGTGTGAAAGATCAAGTTGTGGAGAGAACATGCACAGGGGGAGGGAAGGGGACTTTGCTGTGCCTGGGTGAGGGGAGTGTTCAGTGAAGTCATAACAGGAGCAGGCAGGTAAACAGGCTGGGACCCAACATCTGTAATGTGTAGAGGCTATTTTGCAGCACTGTGCCTCAGTTTCCCCACTTGTAAGCTAAGAATAATCCTCTGCCTTTACAAAGTGCTTTGTGAGCTTTACCTGAGAATTGAAACAAGATGACTGAAATCTAGTTTCATTAAGCTTATATTCTTGCTGACTTCCTGATAAACTTGAAATTCATAATGGCAAGAGTCTAAAACTGCCTGTATTGTGCAGTGTGTTTTACGCTGCATGTTGCTGGTCTTATACGTCTGCTCCTGAGGAACAACTTCCCTTGCAGTGTCCTCACAACCATCTTGCAGACACTTTTATTTTTTGGACTATAAGGCACCCAGAAAGAAAGGTTGTTTTCTATATGTGTCCAAGATTTCAGAGCCATCAAGGTCTCAGCACAGCTGTCACAACTTCACTGGCTCCGTAGGCCCCTCTCATTTTTCCTAAACTGAGGACAAGCAACACATCTCACCATACTTGCTCTGGCATGGACATTAGAGCTGCCTTTTAGCTGCCGAGGTGTGCAGAGGCATGCCTGTGCAGGAAGGGCACAGCAGCACCTCACCCACGATGGGCCCTTGTTTCCTCTCAGGTTGTGGAGACAGCAGTTGCCTCCAGGCTAATGCCAGGACACTCTGTGCATTAACTGCCAGGACTGTGCAGGGAGCTGGGGATTTGCACCCTCCAGGAGAGCTCATGGTTGTGCTGGCCTGGGAGCGGGGTGCCAGGAGGCAATTTTTCTTCCATTTTCCCCCAGCTGTGTCTTGATGTTCTCTGGCTTTTGTGTCTGTGATCACCATGGGTGCTTAACATGGGATGCTGCAGGTGATGCAACCCAGTTTGGAGGATGAAGAAGCAGCTGGGGAGCAGGATGAACATTGGGCTGAGTTTGAAGCCCAGCCTGTTTGGAGAAAACAGGCAGCTGGGGACAGGAGAAACCTCTCATAAGATGCAGCTTTTTGATTTTATTGACCTAGTCTGTATCAGGTGCTCACCTGCTCCTGCAGGGTGTGTGGCTCCCACCAAAGCTACTGACAGAGGATTTATGGTTGTGAATACAAAAATTCACCAAGCTTCAAAATCTTTCCTCAGTTTCCCTGTGTAAATCTGGAGTGACCAAAGGGATTCGACTTTGGTCAGAAGTAGACTTGTTTGGGATTTATACCACTAAGGGCAACATCTGATCTTAAACATCCATCTTAAAACATATATGGATTTTGTACAGGGTTATTTCCCCCATGTGTAAAGCTTACAGCCCCTATACAAAGCTGCCACCTCTTACCCATCAGCAAAGCAGCTGAGGACACACGGCATGTTTATGGATAAATGATTGGGGGTGGGGAGGGGAATGGTATTTTGAAATCAAGCAGATGCTTTCCAAGAGGAAAGAGGCAGAATGATAAAGGTTTGCTTTTAACACAGGCTACAGGGATACTCCTTTGGCATAAGCACTCCTTTTTTTTCATTGATAAATCTTTTTTTCCCCATCCTCTATGATACATTTTTAAACTCTGCATATGCAAAATATTAATGTATCATCAAAGACTGAAGTGAATAGGACTCCAGAGTAATTTAGCCAGTGAGTTATCTCTGGTTTTCATTACCTTATGCTACTTGTTTATATCTATATGAAATGACTTTATACTCATTGTGCCTACTGAATTAATGCTGCATTGTTTCTCTACTTCAGGATATTTTAAAAGCAGGAAAAAGGAACAACTTGTCCATAAATACACTTATAATCTGACCTTTACTCTGCGGAGTTTCAAGTAGATTCTCTAGATTTTTATGTCTGTACTTGCTCTATTTTTGGACCCTTGGAAATAACCTTGACTCTAAAACTGTGAAATTTCAGGTGCAGAAGCTGCACTGCAAGCTGTGGAGTTCATCCCTACCAGGATGAGGGGCCATATCTTTCACAAAAAGCACTGCTTGAGGATTTATCCAGCAGTACACAAATCCCTCCTTTCTATAGCTGGGCTCCACGCTGGAACTTTAGACCACAGAATCCAGTTATGTTTTAGTGGCTAGTGAATAAAACAACCCTGTAAGAACAGTCCTAGAAAGTCTTCATTTTAGCAAATAATGTCCCAGGGCCAGTGTGACCCACTGGATGTTGCAGGATCAGACTCTGGGGATGTGTGTTGGCTTCAGCTGCCTGTGTTTAAAGATGAAAGCACCCTAATGTGTCACACACACACACACACTGCATCTTTAGCCTTTGACTCACTCCTCCAATCCATTCCAACCCACTGCAGGAAGGATGTATTTTCTTTACTTAGTTCTTATGCTTATTTTTCAAATAGCTCTTGGTGCAGTAAACTAGTAAAAAACCCCAATGCCTGGAAATGCAATACCCTTTGGGGGAAGCAGGGAAGAGTAGGAAAAATCCCCAGAGTCCCATTTATCTCAAACAGCAGGTCTATTTACCTGTCCTCACCCCCCAAAAGCTGCTATTATTTTTGCACAGAGAACTAAAGCAATCCTTTTCCTTCTTCTTTGCCTCTGATGCCCACTGGCTCCTGCTTCACCCTCCTCACTGGTGCGGTCAGTGGGGTCATTAACCCCTGCCAGGCTGCCGGGTTTAAGCCATGCTCAGCCTCCAGCAGCAAGCTCTAACTTAATCCCTTAGCAAAGGAAGGGTGACTCCTTGGAATACTTGCCTGGTTCTTCAGACATATAATACTGTCTGCAGAATGGAAGCAGATAATTGCAACAGAATAACAGCCCCTCAGATGTCCCATTGATGCTAACAGGAGCAAGTTCATCAAACAAGCTAAGTATCTCTGTTCCTCTTGGTCCAGTGCAAAATCTCTGCTCTGATCAGGTTTAGTTGCTGGCTGGTATGGAAGGATCGGGAGACCTATGTGTGTAGGGAGGTCTCTTGTGAAGAACTTAGTGGAAAGCTTGTCAAGTGTGAAATGTCCTACCCAGTATCAAAGCACGGTTTGCTCTCTCCTTGTGCATGTGTATGGGCATGGTATGGTGTAGCTGTTGCAGAGAACTGGGAGGATGTTGGGGATGGCAGAGATGGCCCTGGAGCATGAAGCACCCTGTGATGAAGCTTTGCTTTCCCAAGCATCCTGCCTGATCCTGGTATAGCCCTTCCCAGTGAAGAGTGCACTGAAAAAAGCCTGCATGGTGTGGGAGCCTCGATGCCCTGTGTCAGTGATGGGTGTCTGCCTTGCACACAGCCTGCAGGGTTTCAAATATCTATGTGAAAAGCTGTTTCAAACAAGAGCCACTTGCCTGTCGGTGGGAGGCAGACAGCATGGGTGCATAGCAGCAGAGGGTTCCAAGGCAGGGGCTGCATTCATGTATGAGGTCAGTAATGAGATACTTGTGTGTATTTGTTGAGATAAGATTCCAAGACAGAGGAAATCCAAACTATACCTGTCACAGGGGTAAAGAAATGGAAACCCAATTCAGCTCTCAGCTCTATCTGCATTAATACAGAGCAACTCTTCAGTAGTCTATACAGTTAATCCTACCTGTGCTAGTGGAAATGGGCAGAATTTGGCCTTGACAAACATGGGATGACATGAAGAATCATTGATCTGGAGCCAATTAGGAATCCAGTGTTGCTAGACTGGTAGGTAGTAAGTGATGTCTTTCCTAGACACCACGATAGTACAGGTTTAAGTCCAAAAGATGAAAATCTGCTTTTTATTTCCTGTCTTTTGCAAAGAACTCAGTCATGTGCATTGATTATTTTGGATGGCTTGATCCTTTCAGGGTTCCATTTCAGGGACTCCTTCATTGTGCAAACACTGAACAAAAAGCCACTGTCTGCCCAAAGTTATTAATGTATTTTATTTCAGTATTTTATTACTAATATTTTAGCTACTAGGACATTCCTTGAAATATTTGAGATACTGTGAAGAAATTGCATGGAATAATTTTTAACATAACCATTTTTAATGAAAGAGAGGATCAAGATTCTGTGTTTATGTATTTCGTGAGATACAGATGTATATATTCTCTGCTGTACAATATTACTGTCTGGTATAATTCCTGACTTTAAATGTACAAACACATTTTACTCTTAAAGACTTAAACCCTGAAGTGGGGTTTTGCTCCAGACATCTTTTTTCCATTTAATAAATAACCCTCAATAATGTTTAAGTATCCTGGGAGAATCACCTAAATCTAAGCCCAGTTACTGTCAAGCAATATAATTTCACAAAGGAAGTCTAAAACTTTTCTGAAGCCCTCTGATTTCAGTGTGTTGACAGGAATATAAATGAGAAGGAAATTTCCCCCTTTGCTGGCATCTGATTTCTGAATTGGATTAATTATGACAACAGCTTTCCCCCCTGCATAATCAGATTTGTTAAAATTTCCCTACTAGGTTCATGAAACTGTTCTGTGAAACAGAGGCAGTTAAGCAGGGTTTTCTTTGGCACTAAGTTTAAATTTGCCTGAACTTTCAACTGAACTCCGGTATCCTATTAGAGTCTGTCTTTGATAACAATCATGTTTCAATTTGATTACTTTCTCTTCTAATTCAAGCCACCGACCATTCATTTTATTTTTTTATAATAAAAATAGTTTAATTGTCTGTCCATGGCTGCTTGAGGAGCTCCTAGAACAGTGCAAGTGCAATACCCTCATTTTTCTATATTTTCATTAACTCGTCAACTTTATTGTTTGTCTGTAATATAAACAGTAAAATGCCATAATGCAGTCCTGTGCAGTATTTCTCAGTAGTTACTGAAACAGTCTCCTACGACTCAGCATGGATAATAAGGAGGGAAGATGAGATGCAGAACTGTGGCCAAGCACTGTGCTGAACAAAGGTGTTGAGGAGCTGGTTCAGGAGTGTATCATTGCCATGGACAGTGAGCCACAAGAAAGCAAAAACAAAGCATAAAGATGTGATGCAACCTGTACAAGGCACAGCATTGCTGGGACTGAAGTCCCTCCATCTCATGGCCTTCTACTCTGTCCCCATCTTCTTCCCTTGTGTAAACTATACCTCTCTTGGGCTAGTGATTTCCTTAGGGCTTACTTGTAGACTAGATCTGTGAAAAGATGGTGCTGTTCATTATCTGTTAGGATACAGTCACATATGGCCACCCTAAAATATAGTAATATCACAAAATAAGGAGGGGCAGGTTTGAGGAGGAAAAGTGGAAAAGCTGCCCTGGCTGAGCAAAGAAAAAGAATTTGTTGGTGCTGGGTAGGATGAAGGAAGAAGGGACAGCAAAGAAGAGAAAGATGTTAATATTAAAAACTTGCTAACATAAATATAGCACACAGAAGCCTCTCAGCTACCCAAATTCATGTCCTTTTCCACGAGTGACCAAAGGATATCATAGAATCATAGAATGGTTGATTCTATGTTGGAATGGACCTTGAAGATCATCCAGTTCCAACCCCTGTGCCATGCACAGGGACACATTCCACTAGACCAGGTTGCTCAAAGCCCCATCCAACCTGGCCTTGAACACTGCCAGGGATGGGGCAGCCACAACTTCTCTGGGCAACCTGTGCCAGTGTTTCACTGCACATACTGATGCTTAAGAATTAGATCCCTAGCCAGAAAGCTGTGTATCTCTAATAGCCAGTTAGCTGCAGCACCCAGATAACTGGATCAAACCCAAGCAAAAAATACATGTAATATTCTCAGTTTTGTTTTCATTTCTAAACACCTACTTCTATGCACTTTGCAATTCTTTAGCCTGTTTCAGGGAACAGATTCTCTAAATGCCATGGGAAAAGATACAGCATTTTGTATCTGCTGGTCTTGTGGAAATACAGTACTTACATTATTTTTTCTTGAACTTGGTCTGTTTGATTCCTAAACCCCTGATTCTCTACTTTGACACTGTAAAAGACGGATTTCAAACCACTTTTGAAGTAAAGAATGTAAAAACTCCAAACATGAAAAAAGGTAGAAAAGCAAGTAATAGAGGTTAGGTGCTATTCTGCTGTGGCTTTGCTGGAGCCAATATGTAGGGAATATGTCTCCAGACAGAACACTGCTCCTTTCACCCCTCTCTATAGTACTTGCTTAGTATATTTTAAGAGAAAAAGATGATCAGCGTGACTAAAGGCTGGTTTGTCTGACCTCAATGTTACACAAAGCTTTATGAAGGAAAAGAACTTCTTTTTGAAGGAAAGAATGCAATACAGCTTTATCAAGGGTATATTGTATCAGATGAATTTGATGATTTTATTTGATAAGATAATTGATTTTCTTGACAAAAACTGTGCAGTAGATCTAATCTCTCTGGACTTCTACAAGGTATTTGACATAGTGAAAAGATTAATCAAACTGGAGAAACAGGGATTAATGGAATTGTGCAGGAAATGTCTGGAGAGCTAGGGAGAGTATAATGTGTTTGGGGTGCAGTGTCTGCCCCTGGACTCCCTTCAGGGTTGGTGGGGGAAGCTGATTGCATTTATAATTCTAATGTTCCTGGCACAAAATGAGACATGTTAACATTTGTGGCTAAAATGAAATTAGGGTGGGTTGTCACAGTCGTGGAGGTCCAGAAAACTGTATTAGAAGGATGGGATAGTCTCAAAGGCTGAAGCAGGAGAGATGGAAGTATGAAGAGGGGTGTGACGGCACAAAGGGAAAGTGTGAACACTGGGAAAACCATGCCAGGCATTATTTCTGTGAAATAGGGATTATTTTTTAGAAATTATAGAGGAGAAGAAAATTAAGGTAGTTGTCCTGAGGTGTACTGAGGGGCCCTGGAAAAGGAATTTGTGAACCTAAGATTCATCAGAACATCACTGATCCAGGGCCTGATGGGATCCTACCTGGAGCAGGAGATAGTCAGTCCTGACACACAAATTCAGAAAAGGTCTGTCAAAATAGGAACAGCTGCAAAGAAATGTAGCAAATGCAGCCTTTATTTGGCTTCGAGAGATGCGACTGTTGTCTATAAATGCAGGGGGGCGAAGGGTTAACAGTGGAGAGTGAGAAGGGCTATTGCAACTCAAGAACAGCATCGTCACAGGAACAAATAGGTATAAATGGGTCATGATTAAACCTAGACTGGAAATTCTGAGGTTTCCAGACATAAGAAGAATGAGGCAATATATGGGTCTTCTCGGCAAAGAGACTGAAGTAAAAACAATCTGGTTTTAAGGCACAGCTTTACTGCTGGATAAAAGGGATCTTATGAAATGGTGGCCTGTGCTTGCAGAGGGTTGGGCTTAGTGAAGCAGAACCTCCTCCAGTCCTCTGCTTTTCTGCTCTTAGGAGATTGTTAGTCTCACAGTGATGCTGAGAAATTCTACCTCCTGCAAGAGCGTGTTGGAAGAGGGCTCTCAGAAGAGACTTCACACCAGTCAGGAGTGTAAAAAAACACCTACTGAAGGCCAGCTCTATGAGTCCATGTGTGAATATCCCTGTTGTGCACATCTATGGGTGTCAGCATCTTTATGACCTCTGGATGAAAGAATCAGCTTGCTCTGAGCTGAACACTCCAGCCAGGCGACACTGAGCTGGGCAGGCACAGAAGTGCAGCTGCTCTCTTATTCTGCCCCACAGAAAAGAAAGCAAGTCTTTCTTGCAACTGAAGGACTGAATGACCCTGTGACTGAAACTTTTATCTAAATCCTGAAATTAGAACTGGTCTGATCCTCAGCTCCCAGGAAACAGCAGTAGCAGGCAAGCATCTGCTGCTCTTTTCTTTTCCTCCTTTTCCTTCTCAGTCTCTCTTGCTAAGGGACTTCCAGTGGCCTCTGCCATCTTCATCTGGAAAGCAGCAGTGTCCCTTCAGAGGGCTATGGCATACGCAAGCAAAGCATGCAGTGCTGCAGACAGGGCTGCTGCTCTGCTGCAGTATTGCTCACAGGCTAGTGCTCTCAGGATTTGCAGTTGCAGTCTTGTCAGAGAGCTAGTACATGATTTTACTCCAGTCGAATTGCACCAAAAAGTTCTGGTCTTCTACTACTTGCACCACCAAGATGTAGAGATGCGGTTGGTAGCTCAAGGCTATGCTCATGTACTACATGTATTGAGGATGGTTTCTGCTTTGATGGGACTTGCTCACATCTGCTGGAAAATGCCACAGCTCTGTGTTGCAGTGATGTTTCTCAGTAGGTAGTGGGATTAGAGCATAATGTCACAACACTTACAGAGCAGAGTGAAACATTATCGTTCTACTAGCACAAAGTATGTCTCCTTAGCTCATGTAATGAAGGCTAGCTGAGAAACAGCATGGCTGAGATGTCATGTTACCCATGAAAGGACCTCTTGAAACATTTTCTTAGGAGTGACTGAAGCTGCAAAGATGCCAGTCAAATAGTTCCTATCTGGGGAACCATTTCCACGACTCATCCTGCAACAGATCCTGCCTTCTGTGCATGAAGGTACTTACAAAGTCCATAAATTTACTGTCATAATTAGGACAGAAAGCAAAGGGGACTCTGTTCCTGCAAGTATTTGTACCTTTCCTTTTAAAAATTTCAGACCGTGAAGAGTGTACTGCACTGTACCCATGTAGGTACAGTCTGAAATGAAAACACAATTGTGTGAGTGTCCAGATTCTATATGCATTTGAGAAGTACCTAGTACTTCAGAGAGAGAGAAAAGCATTTGATTTTAGGAAGCTTTTAGTGTCATAGGGTTAAAGATGGGAAAATAATCCTAGATCTGTAATCAGTGGAGACAGTTTCTCAGAGGAAAAGGGCTCAAATCACACCTCCCTTCCCTCAGGTGATCTGTGACACCTAGTAGAGCTTTTTAGGCAGAGAGATCTTCACTGTAGTCCTTTGTAACCTGCTAATTAAGGAAATTATTACGGATCTTGTGAATACCATTTGGAATTACTCTGGTGCTGAAAAATACATTGCCATCTTTTGTCTGAGCAATATGTGTGAATGTAGATTCTGATACTTTTCCCCAACTTACTCCCAAGGAGAATGTAACTAAAGGGAGAGACAGACAGTCAATCTCTGTAGTTGCTGAACGAGCTGTTGACTTCTTGGACAAGACTTTATTTCATTGTGTTTTAGTTTGCTCATTTGTAAAGCAAATATTTTTTCTACTGCTGAAGGCAATTGTAAAACCAGGCAGTGTCCATGGAGTGCTCTGAGATCCTCAACTCCACTGGAGGGGATAGAGTGCTGCTACTCAAACCCAAGGTCATGCTGACCTTCGTTGCTGGACATGACTAAGCCACTGTTTTTGTTGCTGCTAAAATAGATACACTGAAAGCAGTTCCCTCACTTTTGCCATTTCGGCAGATTCCCTCTTGCTCTGAGAGCTTGCTTCAAGTCAAATGGTCATATTGTAAAAGGTTTCCATCCATCCAGTAGATGCCTCAGATTGAGATAAGGCCAGGAAAGATGACACCATAGCAGACATAACCTGCACAACTCAGCTATTACAGAAGACTTTGCTCCATCACCTTATCTGAGTACTAAATAGCTGAGAAGTAATTACGCCTAATGTTCTCTGATCTCTTCCCTCTTTGCACATGGTAGGCTATTCAGTTTCTGAAACACTCTCCTCGTGTTCATGGCATTTGGCCTGCAGCAGTGAGGGTGAGTCCAGCCCCAGAATGTCTAAAACGTTTTCTTCTAATAGATGGCTCACCATAAACTGGAAATGCGTCATACACCAGCCAGTTATTTCCACATCATAAACTCCTAATGCTTCTTTAGACTGATGGGGGTTTGTATTTGCTAAGACCTGGAAATATGCCAAATATTCTTCCATGCATAACACTTATTCTAGCAATTGTTGAGTTAATCACTGAATATTTCTGGTCCTTGAAACCACTTCCATTTGCTGTTGAGTATTAGCTTGAAGCACCAAGCCCCTCTTTGGGAGCATCCTGTATAGCAGGGGCAGGAAACATTTGTGCTGAGATATGACCTCTCACTCTGATCATAGGTCTGCATTGCAGGCATTCGCAGGACTTCAGGAAATTCCTGGGGGCTGGGACCTGTCCTCATATTCAGGTTCCTACTCACAATGTACTCCTAAACATTTGCTTTAAGTTCTGCATGCCGTTGATCCTATTCCCCCACTTCTCTTCCTTTTTGCTTCCTCCACCCACCTTACCCACTAAAATGCCAGGACACCAGCCAGGCTGTGAAGTTCAGATTATCAGTGTTTGCTGGACAGAGTGGTGTTTGGGAGGACAGTGAGAAGGCAAATTTTCAGTGTTGGCTTTTTTCTGCGCTTGGATCTCTGGTGATCCTGTTGGGATGCAATCGAGTGTCAGTCCCAAGAACTAAAAGGCAATTCCACTTCGTTAATCACATTGCTAGCTGGTTTCTAATGGCTTTATCAACATACATTGCATTTCTGCAAACTGCGCCATCTTTGAAGTGCTCTGCCTGCTCACCTCTCCCTTTCATTTGTTCCTCTTATGGCAAGGCTCTGGTAACATCACTTTCTTTTTTCCTCCACTGACTCCAAGTCTGATGTGCTTTCCAGATCCTCCAGCTGCTCAACACCAGTTAAGATTGTGCCCACTTGTCAGTGATAAACTCTTCCTTATTTTTATTTTTTTTTTCCCCAGGGGCTTGTGTGTACAAAGTTTTAAGCATAAAAATCTGCTTCAGTCCTGAAGCTTGGCAGACAGCACCTCACGCCACAGGCAAATATCTTTGCCAGGTTAAAAACAATGATAATAGATTTGGCCATTTTTCAGTAGTGAGAGTGTAAAAATGATGGTGTGTGTGATGGAGGAGTTTATGAGCTTATTTAACTAAAATCAGTTTGACTTAGCACAAGGATTTTGCAAGGGATTCATCCTCCATTCAGCCTTATCGCAGTGCTTTAAATCCTTCCTCTTTCCTCTTTTAAAGTTAATGAAATTGAGCTCACACAAAGATGAGAATGTATTCTGCAACTTTGTACTTTTTTTCTCCAAATGGGAACCTAAGAGTTAATTAAATCCACAAACCTACTTGCATATGCGCATGGATACCATGCATGTATGCCTGCGTGCATGCATGTATTGTTTTCTTTTTGTCGGTTTCTAAGAGCTTTGACCTTGTACCAACTCTTCTCCTGTAGCTACAGGAACTGCTCCTTCCAGAGCTTTGCAGAACTGTTCTCCACTAACAAAAGCTTTACTTCCTCAATACATGGCAAAAACGATCTGTGAGCCACTGGTCTTGAATCCTGGCTTTCCAGGCTAACAGCAGACCTCATCACATGCAATTGTCAGCTCCTGCAGGGACTACATTTTAAAGGACAGTAATAATAGTAATGGTTTTCACTTCTGTCATGCTTCTCATCATAGGATAGCAAAGCATTTGATCGTTGTCATTGTGCTGGCATCCTCTACCCTAGAAGCAAAAAAATCTTGACTTGAGTGCAGCCTTCAACAAAGCTGCCTTCTAAGACCATGGCCTGCTTGCACTGAGCCAGCTGTAGGACTAGAAGCCTAGACATAATCAGCCACACAGTCAGGATGTCATGCAAGGAAGGAAGAAGGGGCGAGGCAGTTAGAGCAATGAGATCCTGCTTTTACTGAATCCAGACTATGTGAATTAACTTGATTCAGACCAAAGTGTTTTCAAATCACAAGAAACTGTCATGAATCATAGTAAACATAAATGCCTGCAAGATCACCTCTGCATTGTCAGCTTATCTCCTGACATATAATCTTAAAGCCATCCCTACATACACAATTGTGTAGAGGTGGACCAAATCTCACACTTCAAGATGTATGAAACCTCTAAACATTTCATGATGTCTAGAAAATAGTTTAGATAATGCAGTAAGTTTACTATGAGTCATAATGCACAATTAATTCAAAGAACACAGTTCCTGCCCAAATCTCTATAAGTACAAAACAAAAGCCTTCCTGTTATAAAGACAGAATCACACTATATTGCTTAATTTGACCCCAAAACACTTTAGATCCCTAGCCTCACTAGAGAGCTTTATAGTTACCAAAATTCCAATAGATGAAACCAGAAAGGCATGGCAGAACCCAGACTGTCCAAATAAAAGCCTCTGAGATTCTCTATAAATCCATCACAGAACATAAAAGCCATTAATTTATCCCCTAGCTTCGCATCCTCCTGACAACTTAGTACCCAAATGCATTATCAGTGGCCATTCCTTTGCAGTTGGTAACAGTAAGAAAAAAATTGTGAGGGAAAGGGTTTGTGGTTACCAGCATAGACTTGGGTGTCACAGAAGCTGCACCTTATCACAGGCTTGCTGTATACTCTTGGTCAAGTTGCTTAACTTTTTTATGCCCCATCTCCCTTTCCGACCTGGATAACAACTGCTGATTTACTTCACAAGGCTTTTGTGAAGCTCCATTTTTCAATGCCTGTGATGTATTATTTATTGTCAAAGACATAAACAATCACATCTTGAAGATGCTGAGGACATCACCTGCATTTTGATTTCTGCCAAAACCCTCTTCCACTTAGAACAAACCCTTTCTTTCTTCTTCACTACTCTTTTATTCAATTATTAAATTTAACAAGCCAATATGTATGTTTGGGGTCATGAAGTCAGCTTCCAGTTACTGACTTGCTGTAACAGGGGAGGCTCGAGGGAAAGCCACAATATTTGTGATGCAGTGGTGGCAAAAAGCTTTGCTTGTTTTGAGGACTCTTTACAAGATGCTTGCAATTGCTGGTCCTGTCAGCATCTTCAGCAAATTGTTACTTATGTCTGAAGGACAGCTTTTAGGATGACAATATACAATATACCCTGCATAGATGCTTTAAGAGTGACAGGATAAGCATACAAGAAGAAAAAACTGATCAGAGCCCAGATATAATAAGTACATCTATCTCTGTTAATGCTACATAGGGTAAATGTATCTGAGAAAAGGCACATAAAAAGAGGTACGTTTTCTATAAATCTTGATGAAAATACTGTCTTGTTTTTAATATTTTTTCTTCTGGAGACTCTGGTATATTAGGCTCCCTTGTTGCTGTTATAAAACTTGATGACAAACTAGGCACTGGCTAGATTTAACATCCCAACTGACCTTATCTAACTGACCTTGCACCAAAACAGCACAGTGTGCTGCCAAATTTTCCAATTCTTTTCAGTATCTGAAGTCTCAGGAGGTCCGTTTCCTAAGTAATTCTGCATCTGCTGATCTTATCTCATTGTCCAGAAACAAAACCACCAGGCAGTCAGTGGGGGCATTTAAGCACACTCACAAGAGGGGGAGCTCTGGGTGCAAAGCTCTTCTCTGAAAATGCAAAAGCACTGGGCTTGCCTGGGTAAAGGGTGGTCTTGTAAATTACTGAGAACAAGGTTTCTGGTGCTGCAACAAATCTGGCCTTCAAATTCAATTAAGAATGAGTATTTGACTAAAATCCTGCTGCACTCTGAAAGGCTGAAGATAGTCTGAATGATACAAAGTGTTTCTAAAGATGGCATGGTTTCAGTTTAGGGAGAGCTCAACACTTAAACAGGAGAAAGAAAAGTATCTTGTGACTCCCCAGAAAAGTTTTGTCACTTCTCATGCAAGCCAAAAATGGGCCTAGAACAAAATGGCACTAACTTTTCAATCATTAATGGCACAATCAAGTAAAATACATAATCTATTGAAGTGAACAATGTTTGTAAACTCCTGCAATTAAAGTAGAATAAGATTCAATTATAATGGGTTACATGTACTTAATAATACAGATTATGCAATTGTTATTCAGGCTTACTCAATTCAGGCTGTACCCTCAGCTTGGTTCAGAAGGAAATTATATTGGAATACACTCTAATGAAGAGGAAATGTTAATGAGAAGACAAGGTTGAAAAAATATTACTCAAAGCAAGAGAAATGAAAGTGTCCAGAGGAAGAATACAGATGACAGTAACACAAAGTCATTTGACTGTATCTCTGGCTTTATGCAAAGATTAAAAATTCATACTTGGCAGCTGCAGAGGCTGGGTAGGCAGAATTTGCCTCACTGATTGCAACTATTTGGAGAGCAGGTCTGTGATCTCTCTCCAGATAAGCTCTCTACAAGTTTTGCTCATTTTAGGAGTTTTCCATGGTACAAGTGAAAAAAGTTAGTTCTCAGTGCTACAAGAGTAGCTTCTTCCAGGCTGCTACTTTTTGGGTGAGGACAAACAGTACTCCCAAAGATGCTGAATTTCATTTCTTTCCACTTTTTTCCTCTGATAGTATAAGCTTCTATCTCAGGTAGATATTGTGCACTATCTGATCTTTCCCTTTGTTTAATCACTCGTGGAAGTTGATTTACTTCACATGAATTGCTTTAATTAATTGTCGCTACGAGTGGGAGAGGACCAAACTACATTTTCCAATGCACAGAAAATTACTAGTATATCTAACCTGGGTGATACTGAACACATAAAAGTTGATCTCAGCTGAAAATATGCAGACCTCTGGTAATAGATAGCTCACAAAGTACTTTACAAAAACCAGTTTTAATGGGTACACATGTAAAACAATGCTAACTGTGTTACACTGATTAGTACAAGGCTCTGACTCGACTTTATCAATATTTGAGAGGTGAAAGTGAAAGCAATACAACATATGAAGTAAAACAAAATAGATGAGAAAACCAATATGCTGTTTTGCATTGGCTACACAACCCTTGGGAGGCTGAAATCCTGAAGAATAACTTGCATTGTCTTGGACAAGGCATTAAGGATATCTGACTGGGTTTGTTGCAGTTGGCACAGAGCAGCTACACTTAAGAACATCAAGGTGCATTTCTGTAGAGTGGTAACAAGTGGCTGCAAGTGTAAGAGATTAAATTGAAAGTTTTTCATAGAGGGGATAGTCTCTCTGTATCGTTCAGTAACACCAGGCATAAAAACTCTCAGATAATCAAGGAGAAAAATGTCCAGAGACCAGATTCCAAATTCTTTATTCTGAACAAATGCTCACTAGAGGAAATTTGAACTTATATGAAGGAAATTATACCGTCACCACAGCTCACAGTGAACAATATTCTCATACATATTCAAACATTAATTGCTGTCCTGTAATCTCCCACTGAGGGATCTGTGCCTTTCCCACAGAAAACATTAAGAAGCAAGGTGATCTCCTGGCTCTCTGAGGGGACTGGGCCATCATCCTCCATTGCACATCATCTGGCTTTTTTCACTCTAACTTCAAGTGTCGCAATCTATGAGGCTTCCCTTGTTGGGATTTTTTTCTCAGGTATTTAGTCTACATTTCCCTTTCTCACTTATGACTCCTTGTGCTTTCTTTTACACCCTATTGTGCTACTTAATTCTTTCCTGTCTTTGGTGCTTATACCTTTCAGCACTAGATTGTAATGTCTCTCTGCAGCCATTTTCCTGAGTAACAGTATCTTACAAATTCAGTTCTTCCAGTACTGATTAAGCTCCTTTAATCTTTCATTTTAAATGAATCTCTCCATCCTCTTGATAATTTTTGTTGCTCTTCTCTGAACTCACTACAATTTTTCAATATCTTCTCACTAATGAGTTTTCCAGAACTGAACAGAGTGTTCCAGGTGCAGGAATGACAGAGCTGCATAAAAGTGGTCTGAACCTGAGCAGCCCCAAACTGCAGTGCCTTTTTGCTGCCATATCTCACTTCTAACTCATACCCACAAGTTTTGCTGGAGAAGGTGGGATTCCATGCACTTTTCTATTTCAGATATTTAGCGTGCAGATTCTAAAATGCCAAGTTGGATTTTTAAAAATGAAATTTTGGGAGTGTACATCTGTCCTGAAAACTACAGTCTGAACTCTAAGCACCATCACCCATGTGGAAGTCAACCCCCTGCCTTATGTCACTAACTTAGAAAATATCCAAATTATACAACCGAATGTGTATATCAAACCTATTTAGGAAGGATGCTGGGGTAGAAGTGGATTTTCATGAGTCTTCAACTAGCAAGATTCACATCTGTAGAAGCAGACATGCAAAATTATGAACCAAAATCTCTTTTCCTTCCACCAATGAAAAATCTTCTGATCTGTTTTGTTCCAGTGAACGGGAAAATTGGTCAAATTCTCCTGTTCTGTAACTAACCCTGGCTTCATTTTATAATGTCCTGACCCAGCTTCTTCTCTCTCTGGATCTGTTGCATCTTCAGTGGAGTATGTTAGTTCCTCCTAATTTAATCTCCTCTGCCTATTTTGTTGAAGTATTGCTTCTTCCTCCATTTCTAGATGAAGAGTGAAGGTATTAAATATAATTTATTTACAAGTGACCTTTGTGGTTCTTCTATGGTCTTCTCATAGAATCATAGAATAGCTAGGATTGGAAATGACCATGAGATCATCTAGTTCAACCCCCCCTGCCATGGGCAGAGACATCTCACACTAAACCATGTCACCCAAGACTCCATCCAACCTGGCCTTGAACACTGCCAGGGATGGAGCATTCACAGCTCCACGCTTTGCCACTCACTGTTAATCTCTCTTTATAGCCCTGCAGCCTGTTTTCGATCAAGAAGACAGTGTTCATCTCCAAGCTGGTTTAAATTAATTTTTCTAGAAAGATTTCATGAAGTACAGTATCAACTGCACTACTCAGATGCAAATACATTACAGCTCCAGCATTCCTTTCATCCATTAATTTTCTGTTTCTATCAAAAAAGCAATCAAGTTTGTCTTGTGAGATTTATTCTTGCTAGACTGACACTGCCTGAGGCTTCATGCTGCCTGGGCCAGCTTTCATGAGAGACAAACACCCAAATGACCAGAATTGCCTTCAGGGTTGCTGAGTGTATTAACACCTCTAAAACCAGGGTTTGGGGGGCACTGTTATGTTAATCCTACAGTATGGAATTAGCTAATTGGCAGTTCTCTCTTTATTGTGTCAGCGGAAGCTCAGGCAGGATTTCTGCCCAGAAATGGTTGGGATCCCAAACAATGACTTGGGATGCCATTTTCTTGGAGAGCTGCAGCCAGGCATTGTGGTCACTGTACTTCCTGAAAACAACTGCTCTTATGTTGTGGCAAGGTGACCCAAAATACCTCAGAAAGCTGTACATTGGTAGGTCTTACTCAGTATCATCTGCAAAGGATCCTATTCCCTGCCAGGCATCACTCCCAGGGTGCTGTCTATGATGGCATGGTCAGGATGAGGACCTCCTGTGCAGAGTCTCATAACAGATTTAGCAACAAGTTGCCAGGCAGCAGTGGCCAATGCTACGAGGGATTGCAGCCACCCAGGGACCATTGCAGGGAACTTTTGATGGTCCCTGTTGTGCCACTTGCCTTCATATTCCTCACCTTCACTGCACTCCAAAGCAACACAGATTTCTTTAGTTTAGAAAGGGTAAAACATAGGTTTTTAGAAAGCAGTGTTTTGGAATAATTTATTTCTCCTTTTAAGCATTAGTATAGAGTTTTCTTTAGTCAATTCTTAGTATTCTGGTCACAAATTAGGAGAAATTATCACATGCAGTATGGCATTTTCACCACTTCCCTCAATAACCTGGCTCATCTGTATCAGCTGATCTATGTGTAAATTCATTTCCCTCAAGAATTTTCTCACATGTTACTAAGAAAAGATGTTTTATTAGCTTTTCCTCCTTTCTGAATTGTTCACATTTCTTTTTTTTGTCTTATTAAAGACAGATTCTAGTCATCACTAGTTTCATGCCCACCCTAATTTACTAATTAATGGATGTACTTTCTGTCAGATTTTTGCTTGTCTTCCTCCAACACTCATATAAGTGTCTTGCACATTCCCTTTAAATCCTTTGGCAGTATTAATGCACTCTTTTTTCCTTTCCTTTTTTTTTTTTTTTTTTTTTTTCCCACTTTTCCCT